>REGO01001293.1:87032-98782 GCA_010120015.1 Rhombomys opimus
ACCAACAGCCTTGGTTACATAGAGAATTCAAGTATGGGAATCTTTCCAGAATCTCTGCCCTGATAGATTCCCCAAACAGTAAATCACACAATTTCCATTGTTAACTTAATTAGCAATATTGTTTGATTAGGGCTTTGAGACAGAATTTTATTATGTAGCCATGGCTACATGGAACATGAAATATACATCAGGCTGGTGTTGAAGTCATGAAGACCTGCTTATCTATGCCTTGCAAGTGCTGGGATTACAGATAAGTACCACCATATTCAAATAAATTGGGAACTTATGGTGACAATCATTAGAGCTATTTTAACTTCTTAAAAAGCAAAGAAAATAGATATTTTTCTGGCAGTGCCAAGAATATATAAATATTTTGAAAAATCATGAGAAGAGATACTAAACTCTTAAAACTAATACAAATTAGCATTATAAACATTTTTTTCCTCTGGAAAATTGTTACAGAAAATATTTTATTGATATGTTATGAATACTGGTCAATACCAACCAATTACCTTTCATGGGACTCCATGATCTTCTGTAACTGCCTGAGGCCTCTAGCCATTCACATTTTACTGTTGTGTTAGCAGTTACTGATCTCATTAAATATATCTACATTTTTAATTCTTTATTAATTACACTTTATTCACTTTGTATCCCCCTGTGGTTCCCCCCCTTCTCCAGTCCCAATCCCTCCCTTCCTCCACCCTCTGCATGTATGCCCCTCCCCAAGTCCACTGATAGGGGAGGTCTTCTTTTCCTTCCTTCTGATCCTAGTCAAATAGGTCTCATCAGGAGTGGCTGCAGTGTCTTCTTCTGTGTCCTGGGAATGCTGCTTCCCCCTCAGGAGGCGGTAATTAAAGAGCAGGTCAATCTGTTCATGTCAGAGACAGTCCCTATTCATATTACAACGGAACCCACTTGGATACTGAACTGCCATGGGCTACATCTGTGCAGGAGTCTTAGGTATCTCCATGCATAGTCCTTGGTTGGAGTATCAATCTCAGGAAAGACCCCTGTGCTCAGATTTTTTGGTTCTGTTGTTCTCCTTGTGGAGTTCCTGTCCTCTTCAGATCTTACTGTTTCTCACTTCTTTCCTAAGATTCCCTGCACTCTGCCCAAAGGTTGCCCATAAGTCTCATCATGTGCATTGATAGTCTGCAGGGCAGAGCCTTTCAGAGGTCCTCTGTGTCAGGCTCCTGACTTGTTCCCTCTTTTCTCCTTCTTCTGATGTCCATCCTCTTTGCCTTTCTGGATAGGAATTGAGAATTTTAGTAAGAGTCCTCTGTCTTGATTAGTTTCTTTAGATGTACAGATTTTACTAGGTTTATCCTATATTATATGTCTATATGAGTGAGTATATGCCATATACCTACATTTTAATAACTTAATGAATTCATTTACCAAAGTTCCAACATTCTTCTAAACCATATCTGAAGTCAAGACCTGAGGCAATAAAAATTTCACAGAGATAAGTAAGATATTATTCAAGGAGAGAAGATACTTTTCAATAAAATAATTAAAATACTGCAAGATAAAGACAGACATATGAAATACAGGTTAATTAGGCAGTCTTCAACAAAAAAGAATTTTTTACTTTAGATATTTTGTATGGTAGACATTTGCTTGTAATAATATATAATTAAGATTACAGCATTCATTCAGACATAGCTACTGAGTCTATTAAAATTAAGAGACTGAATTAATCCCTAAAATCACCTTACTCTTACTCAAAGATGTAGGCTTGGATTTTTCACCAAATGTACTTTATTTAGAGTTCTTAAACGCTTTTCTAGTTCCCTTCCACCCACTGACCAGAAATAGGGGGAAAATGGTTATTAGGTAAAGGGGGTTGTAAACCTTTTTTGAAGTAGTTCATTGGGATAAGACCACTCTTCATTTTGCGGATACCAGCAGTCCAGTCCAAAGGCCAACAACAAAGACTAACATGAATCAGCATGATTAAGAAGATCAAGACAAGTCAACTAAATCCCCAAAACTCAGTTGGGATGCATCCAGAAGTTCTCTGGAACATTTTTTCTATGCAAAGTCAAGTGACAAAGAAACAGGACGATTGGAGCAGCAATGTTGATTCAAGAAGTGATATGTCACCGTCCATGGGCTTCTCTATATCTCCTCTTCTCTGAGTTCACCCACAGATGTTCTCAGCTGGCCAAAATCACACCACTCACATTAGGAAGCTCACAGCAAAACATCACGTGCCCTCTCACAAGCCAGCATCCAGCAACACATCACATGACTCAGCTGAGTCTTCAAAGAAACCAGAGACTTCTATTTCACAAGGCCCTGCTTTTTCTTGAGAGGATGTTTTCAGTACTCAGGTTTTTATTTGTTTGTTTTTGTTTTTTCTTTACTCTCTTTTGTCTTTTGTATTGTTGCAAAGACATAGAAGAAAAGGACCTTGTCAGTGACTGAGAAGAACAGGCAGACTTTGAAAGCGGCATGGCTGTGGCTTGGTAGGGGTGTGTTAGGGGTGGGAAAGGAAAATTCTGACTATCTCTATAGAGTAGTAACTTAACATGAACATGCTTTCCTAAGGTGGTCTCTTGGCTAGGTGATTGTCCCAGCTCAACTGGAATGTTAGATCTTCTCTCAGATAAGAGAGTTTATTTGACCAGAAGGAGTTTTCTATTAATGGGTCTTTAATGCTATTATGGCATTGAAACACAGTGGCAATAGCTCACCATGACCATTCCCCAAGGGTCCTAAGTCACACATCATTGTTTCCTGTATTAATTTCCTCAGGCTGCTGTAAAATGATAAACTGTAAACCACAAATATATTTATTTTTAAGGAAGTGTAGATTCCAGCCCCGTTTTTCTTTTTCTCTTCTCTACTGTCTTTTCATTCAGAGTCTGCTCAAGACAGCGTTAGCATTACCAAGCACTCAGCCTCTGGGCCATGAGGCCATGATCTCTCTTCTCTCAGAATAACTATTTTAGAACACTGAGAGTAGTAAATTCTTCCTGTGTTCTTTTGTGATTCAAAGCTTAAAAAAACAAAAATAAAAACAAAAACTTCTTACCTCTCTTACTGTCCAAGAATGTCCTTCTAAACCCAAGAATATCACTCACTATGACCTGAAAACTTTTTCTTTGAAAAGCAATCATGAATTTCTTCAAAAGACATTGCCTTTGGCCACATCCCAGTCCTGTATGAATTCATTGTCATTATACAATTTTCCCAAAAGATTATTTTCTAGGGTTTAGGATTTCTTTATATCCTTTAATAATGTTTTTTATTAGAAAAGTGACCCTTACCTGAACCATTGCTTCAGAACCAGATTTAACTGAACCATTTTATTTCCTTTAAGCACATGATGTGATGGTCTGGTAGCAGCCTGTTGCCAAGACTGTGCACAAATGCATACATTTACCTTTCATCCCAGTATTCTGGTGTCATCTTTATCCTATACCTAGCAGAAGCTCTCTGTAGTAAATTAGTCTCAAAAAATATTCTTCTACTGACCCAAATAGGATTCTGGTAAATGGCCTGTGATCCAGCTGTAACTTAAACTTCTCTGTGCCTACTTTTTCTGTGTACCAAGTAGTATCTTAGTTGATGAAGGTTAGGTCAGGAAACAGTAAGCTGGTCATGTCTGCATTAACTCTTACTTTGCTACCAAATCAATCCAATTCAGCCAAGTGTAAGTTTCAGTTTGTGCTATGGTGACATAATATTTCCCCCTTTTTTACTTAAATTACAAATCAAGGTTTTTTTCTTTCTTCCTTGTTCATTCAGGTGGCTGGCTAGCTAGGTTTTTCAGAGACTCCAAGTTGTTGTTTATGTGTTTAATTGTGTTTTTGCTTATCTATCTGTCCTTTATTATCACAAGCATTTAAAATATTCCATATGGCTCTTTTGTGTACTTTGTAAAGAAACTGCACAGTGAACAGTATTTTGGTCATTACCGTGACTATATTTTATGGTGCTTTCTCACCTCATTTATATAGTCACATGCCACTTATCAACTGGCCTTTGTTCTATGAAATGCAATATTAAGTGATTCTCTTGCTATGGAAACGTTATACAATATATATCTTACAAGCCCAGGCTAGTCATTAGACATGGTCTTTGACATAATCATGAAACAAAGTAAACACAAGATGATTGAATGCTTTTATGACACAGCATGCTGCTTCTTTTTGCCATGAGTATTAGGAATGTATTCTAAAATAATGACAACATGTACGGCACAGTTAATGTTTAAAAATTATATTATATAATTTTTTATTAATGTTATAGAGTATAATCTATGTAGTATTATAATTATATGGAACTTTAGATCAGTGTGTTTGCTACATTAACATTGTCAAGAACAAATGAGAAATTCATAGCATAGTATGTCATGTGAGCTAGATCATTACTGGGCAATAGGATCTGTTATCACCTTTGAGATCAGTGCTATATAGGTGCTCTCTTACTAACTGAACATAATGTAGGATATGACTATATTTATCATCAAATATTTCTTCCTCCTCTTATATTATCCATTCTCAAGCTTAACTTTTTGTCATTTGTCTAAGATGTATTAATATATTTGGTGAATTACAGATTTTATAGACTATCCATTATCTTTTCTCTTTAGCTTCAATCCCTTCCTGTCTCCTTTATACAAGTGACCAATAAATTTGACTTACTCTAATTTGAAGACCCTAAATTACTGTATCACTCTACTAGATGCACTCCATTATTCCTTCCCTAAAATAGCCAGAACTTTTGATGGGGCAAGGGGCAAGCTCCCTTTGACTCCTCTTTTTTTTTTTTTTTTTTTGCATTACACTCATCGCAAACTGTCACTTATCTTAAGATCTTAAGAACCTCAAACCGCTCCAGCAACTGGTTGTTAAATTGAAGTATCATGAAACATCAAAGGATACTGTACATCATAACCTGGAGTGAGATACTACATTTTTATTAATATTTAAAGAGTAATTGCCAAAGTCCTTGCATGACTCTTGCATTCTCGGATTATGGAACTGTGAAGACTTGACTATCCAAAACTGTAAAGGGACATTTGATTTAGGGACAATGCACATGTTGTTATCAACACTCCTTATCCCTACCCAGCAAAAAATTAGTAAGTTTGCTACATAATATCAAGACAGACAAACAGAAACAACAGTGTTAAATGTGTGTCCACAGAGGCTGAGAACAAGCCTCAGGTTACTGCATCTAAACAGGTAGTTCATGGTCTTTAGCTGCAAGATCAGGTAGAAATTGCTCACCTTTAGACATTAGTTACTGAGAGTCAAAGTGAAAGCCAGAACCAGGAGGTAAAATCACTGCATGCTTAGACCTTATTCAGTTTTGAACAAAACAGGCAGAAAAGCTAAATACACCAGATTCTCAGATGAAGTGAACAATGAAATTAAATGAACAAAAAGTATTTTCTTTGAAAAGATTTGTTGAAGTATATGAGTGTTTTACAGCTTGTATGTGTGTGTACTCCACACATGCTGGTGTCAAAAGAGAGTAGTTGGACACCTTGGAACCAGATGGTTATAAACCATCATGTGGGTTCTGGAAACTGAACCCAGGTCATCTGCAAGAGTAAAAAGAGCTCAAAAATACCAAGTCATCTTTCCAGCACTGCAAAAGAATTTCTGGATTTCAGAAAGCCTCCTGGGATTATCAGATTTACCTCCGGGTATATACTACATAAGACAGTGAGAATGTATGGTAAAGGTAATGATTTGAAGATGGGAGAAGATGGAAGCTAATGCAGAGTGAAAATGTGACTCCTGATTGAGATACCTGACAGTAGGGACAGGGTGGACCTATTCCTCCCATATACAAGCTTTTCAGCTGCAGCACTGTTTCCAATTCTTTCCACTCAATCTTCCCTTTCTTCACCTGTGTGTCAGACCTATCTCATGAGGTCTGAAAGCTCTTCCTGCCTGCTATAATATTTTAAAGGCATTTTCTCCAATAAATCTCTTCCTGTTCTAATTATATCTTGACACCTGCTTCCTGGTGTATTTGAACTGAAACAAAATCTGTACCTTGGCCTTAAAGGCACTTAATAATTTAGATTTTTTTCCTTCATTTCACTGACCTTGCCAATTTCACTTTTCAATTTTGATCATTAGGAAAAAAGAGTCACTTTCATATTTTTTATTCAGTCATGAGCGATTGTACCTTTTAATTATATATTTTCTGCTCTTGTGATTTCTTGTCTTCTTCGCTGCTTCATTTTGTTTACATACTAATGAGTCTTGGGTTAAGTTAGGAAATTTTTCTTGCCCAGAACTAAAAACATGGTGTGAAAAACATTTAAGAATTCATGATAGAAAAAAAAAGCACGAAATGAAACATATTCCCTGCCAAACCCAAAGCTGTAAGTAACTGCAGATGTCACACTAACAGTAAGCTGAGATCAAAGATACTTTGTTATGGAAGTTTTCATGAATTCCTCTGTATATCAGGCATCTGTAAGCTCATATTAATGACCCTTTTCTTGTTAAGTGACAATCGATAGTCATATACCATAAATGTTTCTAGATATGGCAAAATAGTATGATCGAGTCTGAAGAGAGAGAGCAGTGTTTAGTTAAAGCACTTGCATTTCAAGAGAGCACCATAATTTGGGTCTCCAGAAAACCACATAAATGCTAGGTGAGGGAGCATCTTGTCTGTAATTCTAGCATTGGCTGGTAGAAATGGGAGAACCCTAGAGCTAGCTCTCTAGCAAAACTGGTTATAGCAGGGAGTTCTGGATTTGACTGAGAGACCTTTCCTTGATGAATTAAGTTAAAGGCAGTCTGGGATGAGCACAATATCAATTTAGTGCCTCCATTTACACCTACATACATGTGCACTTACACTTACACACCTCAAAACATGCATAAACACACACATACACATCACATCCGCACACATAAAAATGGAGGAAAATAAAATCTAAGAAACCGTATCAAGTTTTAAAGTTTTTTTTTTTTAAGTCAAAGACTCTATGCATAAAATTCTTGTGAAATTTTACTTTTCAATAAGCCTGTATTTCTATTCAGTTTTTCCTTGTCAGGCCTTGCATGATAGCTTGCCCACTGTCCCTCTGTATTTTCTGCACATTCTACTTCTGACTTAGTTTAAAAACACATGCAAAGTGGGTGTTGCCCTTGGGTTGTCAATGTGTCCTCTCATTCCTAGGAGATGAACTATCCTGATTTAAATAGTCATCCTAATTGTTTTGAAATGCATTCCCAGTAAATGTCTGCTTAGATTGATTGGACCCTTCACCTTTAGTTTGGCATTCTATCAATCTGAAAAGCACTTATTGTTAATAAAATGGAAAGTCATTAGTGGTATTGTTTTAATGGTGGTACTTTTTTGTGTGTAGTGACAAGATAGAAAATAGAATTGCCCTGAAGTTCTTTTGTGTGTTCATACATTTTTAAGATCTTAAAAGTAACCCCAGACTCTAAAATGTTAGTAGATAATTCAGTATACAGTGTTTGTGGTTTTGTTTGGAATTGTTTTCTATAACTAAATATATTTTTAAAAAATTTATATATTAAAAATTAATTGATTTATTGTGGTAAAGATGAGGCAGGGAATATATATATTTCTGTTACAGCCTATATATAACCAGAACTTAACTTGATTAACATGTAATCAAGTTCTCAAGTCTGATTTAGTCTGACGTTAAGAAACAGACGATTTAACAAGATTCATCCAAATTACCTTTTTATATCTTCTGTTTAATCCTTTTTCCCATCCACTGTCCTCTTTCCTTTTTTCTGCTTCATTTTTTCTCACTGAGTTCTTCAGAATTGCTGGTATTTCCATAGGTTGAAGAGGTAAAGGGTATGTCTGTGTTGTTCCTGATCTTGAAAAATGAGGATTGATAGGGAAGGGAGCTCCCCTTCTCTGAGGATTGATAGGGAAGGGAGCTCCCCTTCTCTGAGGATTGATAGGGAAGGGAGCTCCCCTTCTCTGAGGAATAGGGGAGGGGTAAGGAGGGGAGGCTGGGAGGTGAGAAAAGAGATGGGGCTACAATCAAGATGTAAAGTGAATTTTTAAATACTGTCAAAAATCAGTTTTTTAGTGTTAGTTATGACATAACTGTGATATAGGAGTATCAGTATCTTTCATGTGGAGGAGGCCTCATTCTGTTCTTAACTTGTTGATAGTTTCTCTTTCAAGAGTGGATGTGAGATTGTATCAAATGTTTTTTCTACATCTATGAAGGTAAAATGTAGTTTTCTTATTTTTAAGTTTATAAGTATGCTGAAGAGCATAAGCTTTCAATTAGTCATAGCCTTTTGCTCTCTTAGGGTAAAACTCAACTTATTTTGAGGCATCATTCTTTTTACATATTGGAGAATTCTATTAGCTAAAGTACTGTTTTGCAGTTCTACATGATTGTTCAAGAAAGACACTGTTCTTTGATTTTTTTAAACATTTTTCTCCTTCAGTTTTCATCTTCTTTTTCTGACAATTTGGAATTTGGTAATTATAAAAATCATGAAATTTTTTAATACATCAGGAAGGATTCTTTACATATAGGTAGAATCTGTAGATAAATAATAGAATCTCGTTCTTAAATCTTAAGTGGAATCTAACAGTGATTCTGTTTAAACATGGAAAGTCTCCAAAAAAAGCATATGGGACAATAAAGGGCTGTATCTCTTGTTTGTTTTTGTACTGAATCCACTCATGCTCTCCTTTATTGCATTTTCTACCATTGACTAGAAAATTACTGTTTCTACTGCTTTAGATATGTTTATTTGAATGACAGTTTTAGTCTTCTTTATTCCATTTTTGTCAAGAATTGAAAGTCCTCTATTATTTATTAATAAATGTTTTTATGTGTGAGCATACATGTAAATGTGTACTCATGTATAAAGATGAAAGGTTGCTAGTGTCTTCCTCAATTGCCTTCCCTCCCTCTGGTTTTCAGGCACGTAGGAGCTGTCACTGAATGGGGAGCCAAATGATACAGCCATAAGGATAGACAGTAAGGCCCAGGGATCCTCTTGTCTCAAGCTTCCCAGCACAAAGATTAAGATCATATGAGACCACACTTCATTCTTTATACGGACACTAGGGAAGCAAACTCAGTTCTCCACGATTCAGTGATAAACACCTTCCTTATTCACCAAGCCATCTCTCAAGTCATGGAATTCTTAGTACTTCTTTTTAAGTGTTTCTCTGACAGAATTTTCATTTCTTAATTTGGTTTCTTGAAAAATTGCATTTTATATAAGTTGAGCAGTGAATTATTAATAGTTTTATAATCCAACATTCTAAATCATAGCCCCAGTTTCATAATCCCAGCTTTGATCTCCTCAGAGGTGCCACTGTCTGGTGGGTAGTTGTCCCATTTCAACTCACTCCTGTGCTGTATAGAAGAGTAATCAGATGCAATAGAAGTTCTGCAAAAAAGACAGAATTGTATTCTACAAAGTGGATCTCTCCCTATGAGGCCGTTAGAGTTATTACACAAATTTACAAAATTGGCGTTATAGAGTAGTTGCACTTGCCTGCATACTTTGAATAGAACTAAAGATAAAACAACAACAACACAACAAAGACCCACAAATACAGAAGAGCTCCCAAATTAAAAGTGACAGCCATGCCAATCTTTGATTCTTTCCAAAGAGAGAAGATAAAGGTAATCAATGATACAACAGCTTTTACGGTTGATGATGTAATTAGCACCATGGGGTCAGGTAGCTGCGAAAATATTGCCTCCACAGCCAGTTCCATGGATTTATTGTTATGGGATTTCCTTCCTTCTGTGAGTTATTAACTTGTAACTCATTATTTTATTTTGTTTGTTTGTGGCATCTATTTAAAGAGGTTAGTTACGTAAATATATATCCATTGCTTGCAACTGAAACATGTGAATGATATATGTAACCTTGGTTGTCACCAACAAAAGATTTAAAAAGGTAAAATAATTAGACAGTGAAGAAAATTTTGAATACATACAATTAATAATAACTTAAAATTTAATAGAAATATATTACATATAACATCTTTGTATGTACACATTTATGTTCATATGTAAACACATAAATTTCACATTAATTCCATTGTTATATTTTATGTTCTCTTTATTGAAAATATATTCTTTTTTCAAGTAATATACCCAGATGACAGCTTTCCTTCCCTATACTCCTCCTTCTTCCTCCGCAGCTCCCCTGCCATCTGGATCCACTCTGTTTCTGTCTTATTAGAAAGGAGTCAGGCTTAAGTTGTTTAGGATTCAAGAAAATGTTTTTAGGCTTAGAAAGATGGTTTTTAAGTTGAAAGTACAAGGAAATAAAAAGAAGGATTTAGGTACAGAATTTTAGACTCACCTAGATAGGATAGATACTATTTACTTCAAGATTGCTAAATACAAGTAAGCTAAATATCGTGTGTGAGTGTGTGTGTATGGTTTTTTTTTTTTAGCTGTTTGTTTTTTATGTGTTTATATATTTATTTATATTGTTTACAATTTATTCATTTTGTATCTTGATTGTAGTCCCCACCCTCATAGCCTCCTGGTCATACTTTCCCTCCTTCTTGGCTACTATTCACTTCCACTAGTCCATTGAAAAAGGGACTACCATCTGATCCTAGCTTATCGAGTCTCATGAGGACTGCCTGGATCCTCTTCCTCTGTGGCCTGTGAAGGCCACATCACTAGCAGGGAGTGACCAAAGAACAGGCAACTGAGTTCATGTCAGAAGCAGCCCCCTGCTCCCCTCACTCATGAACCTACATAGAGACTAAGCTGCCATGTGCTACATCTGAGCAGGGGTCTAGTTTTTCTCCATGCTTGGTGTTTGGTTGGTGCATCAGTCCTTCATGTCCCAGATTTTTTGGCTTTGTTGGTCTCCATGTGGAGCTCCTGTCCTTCTATTCCCTCTGAGTACAGAGCCAAACAGAGAATTCTCAACAAAGGAATATAGATTCTTAAAGAAATGCTCACCATTTTTAGTCATCAGGCAAACTCAAACCAAAACGACACTGAGATTCCATTTTATATCCATCAGAATGGCTAAGATCAAAAACTCATGTGACAGCACATGCTGGTGAGGATGTGGAGAAAGGGTATCTCTGCTCCATTGCTGGTGGGAGTGCAAACTTGTATAACCACTTTGGAAATCAATCTGGCACTTTTTCAGAAAATTGGGAATAGTGCTACCTCAAGCTCCAGCTATACCATTCTTGGGCATATACCTGAAAAATGTTCCACCATTCAACATGGACCAAATATGTTCATAGCAGCTTTATTTATAATAGCCAGACTCTGTAAATAACCTAGATGTCCCTCAAAGGAAGAATGGATACAGAAATTGTGGCATATTTACACAACAGAATACTACTCAGCTATTAAAAGAAGGAAATCATTAAATTTGAAGGCAAACACATGGAGCTAGAAAAATAATTCTGAATGAGGTAACCTAGAACCAGAAAGACATGCATGGTATATACTCACTTATAAGCAGATATCAGCCATATAACATAGGATAGCTGTATTAAAATCTACAGACCTAAAGAAGCTAAAAAACAAGAATCACCTTAGAAGAATTCTTTTTTAAAATTTTATTTTATTTTATTAATTACATTTTTTTACTTTGTAATCCCCCATAAGCCCCTTCCTCCTCCCCTCCCAGTTCTACCCTCCCTCCCTCTTCTTCACACATAGCCCTCCTCTCCTTCTTTCTGATCTTAGTCTATCAGATCACATCAGGAGTGGCTGCATTGTCATCTTCTGTGGCCTGGTAAGGCTGCTC
>REGO01001293.1:99287-111687 GCA_010120015.1 Rhombomys opimus
CTGAAAAGCAGCAAACCAAGTAATCCAATTAAAAAATGGGGAACAGAGCTAAACAAAGAACTCTCTGTAGAGGAATATAGAATGGCAGAGAAACACTTAAAGAAATGCTCAACATCATTAACCATTAGAGAAATGCAAATCAAAATGACCCTGAGATTTCACCATCAGAATGGCCATGATGAAATACTCAATTGACAACACATGCTGGAGAGGTTGTGGAGAAAGGGGCACCCTTCTCCACTGCTGGTGGGAATGTAAACTTGTACAACCACTCTGGAAATCAATCTGGCGCTTTCTCAGACAACTAGGAATAGCGCTTCGTCAAGATCCAGCCATATCACTCCTAGGCATATATCCAAAAGAGGCTCAAGTACACAATAAGGACATTTGCTCAACCGTGCTTTAGCAGCTTTATTTGTAATAGCCAGAACATAATAGCCCCTCAACATAAGAAGAATTCTTAAGGCAAACAAATTAGACATCAAAGTGGTGGAGGAGAGGGAACAAGATGGGAGCTTACCATATAGGTTTTCTGAAAGAGTCCATCCAGCAGGGAATTGAAGCAGATGTGAAGAGCTAAACATTTTGAATGTAACTTTTATATATATATATATATATATATATATATATATATATATATATATATATACTTCCTGATTGTTTCAGAAGTGTTCTTACTGTATGTAGTTTATTATAAATAAAAGAAAAATGTAAAAATTGACAGCTATCTAAGAGATAATAATGCAATGCAGTAAAATGAATATATTTTAAACAAAAGCTATCACATTGAAGTTGGATAAGACAAACAGAAGAAAAAGAGCCCAGAGAAAGCACAAGACTCACTCCTTCACACACTCAGAAATCTCTTAAAAACACTACACTAGAAGAAGTATACACAGAGGACCTAGTGCAGATTCGTGAAGGGCGTATGCATGCTGGTTCAGATTCTGTGCGTTGATATGGGTTTTGATTATATAGAATTAGAGAGCCTTTAATTCTTGGTGTCTTCCATCCCTTCTGGTCTTGTTCACTTTCTGCCTCCATTTCCTTGGAGTTTCCTGAGCTCTGAGAAGATGGATTTTATGGAGACATTTCATGTAGGATTTGAGTATTCCAAGATCTCTCACTCTCTGTTGTAATGTCTTTCCACGGATCTCTGTAGTTGTTCCTATCTGCTGCAGGAGAAAACTTTCTGATAATGGCTAAATAAGGCAATAATTTACGAGTATACAAAATACTATTAGGATTCATTTTATCATGGCATTTATTATTATTAACAACTTTATTATTGTTATCACCATCATTATAATTATTATTATTAATTTCACTATTTTTATACCAATATTTTTTTGTTTTATCCCAGGTCCCTGTGCTGTCTAGTCTTAAGTAGTTTGTCACCAAAGCAGTGTTGGGAATGGGTTCCATCTTATGGAGTGAACCTTAAGTGAAATCAGATATTGGTTAGTGACTCCCACAAACTTTGTACCATCATTGCCATAGCATATCTTGCAAGCATGATACCATTGTAGATCAAAACATTTGTGGCTTGCTTGGCATTGTTGCTTCCCTTTTAGTAGTGTTCAGACTACCTTTTTGTGCCAAATATGCTAAAATATATGAATAAAGCCTTTACATAGGCACAGCTTGGCTTCTCCATGTTCAATGGATTGTGTAGGTGTTGTTTTCAGCAATGGGGCTTTGCTGTCAGTTTAAGGAGTGTAAACAGTTGTCTTTGTAACAACTTGTGTTGTTTGAGGTTTTTCATGGAACCACTTTGGACATAAATTCAATTAGATGTAAACTAATCCTCATGCATACAGGAAGCCATTTGACTGCAGACAGCCAGTGTAGACTCTGTCTCGGCCATTAATTGGTAATTTTATTTACATACTCTCATATATGCATATATTTTAGGAAATATGTACTGTGTTAGGTTTTGATTCTATACCTCCAATGTTCCTTAATGTTTTTAATTAAAATTTTATTTTTTAAATATTAGTTACAGTTTATTAACTTTGTATCCCATCTATAGTCTGCTCCCTCATTCCCTCCCAATCCCAACCTCCCTCTTTCATCTCCTCCTTGCCCCTTTCCAAGTTTACTGATAATGGAGGTCCTCCTTCCCTTCCATCTGACCCTATCTTATCAGGCATCTTTAGGACCAGCTGCAAATTCCTCCTCTGTGGCCTAGCAAGGTTGCTGTTCCCTAAGGTCGGGGTGGAGGTCAAAGAGCCAGACATTGAGTTCGTGTCAGAAATAGTCCCTGTTCCCCTTACTAGGGTATCCGCTTGGATACTGAGTTATCATGGGCTACATCTGAGCAGGGGTTCTAGGTTATATCCATACATGGTCCTTGGTTGGAGATACATTCTCATAAAAGATCTCTGTTTAGCTGTCTCTTTCAGTATTAACTCCTCAGCCCTCCTCCCCCAGTGACCCAACTGAATCATCTTATTCCATTCTCCAAATCCAACCAAAATTATCTATTAAATTTTCTTTTCCTCAAATGGCTAATATTCACTTATAAGTGAGTATATACCATGTGTCTCTTTCTGTTTCTGGCTTACCTCACCTAGGATGATCTTTTCTAGTTCCATCTATCTGCCTGCAAATTTCATGATTTCCTTGTTTTTTATAGCTGAGTATTGTTCCATTGTGTAAATGTGCCACAATTTCTGTATCCATTCCTCCCTTGAGGGACATAGCTGTACTAAAAGCTGCAGACATAAAGAAGCTAAACAACCAAGAGGACCCTAAGGAGGAGGCTTAAATCTCATTCAAAATGGCAAACAGGATAGACACCAGAAGCAGTGGAAGAGAGAAAACAGGACAGGAGCTTATTATAAAGGGTCTTATGAAACGCTCCACCCAACAAGGGGTTAAGCTGATGTTTAGTCTCACAGCAAAACTTTGGACAGAGCACAGGGAGTCTTATGGATGAGGGAGCAGATAGAAGGACACAAAGGGGACAGGGTCCCAGAAGGAGACCAACAAAGCTAAAAACCTGAGCCCAGAAGGTCCTGAAGAGACTGCTGCACCAACCAAAAACTGTGCATGGGGAAGACCTAGACCCACTGTTTAGCTGTAGCCAATTGGCAGCTCAGTCTCCATGTGTGTTTTCGAATAAGGGGAGCAGAGGTTGCCTCAGTCATGAACTTGATTGTTTGCTCTTTGATCACTTGCCCCTTGTGATGTGGCCTTGCCAGGCCACAGAGGAAGAGGATTCAGGCAGTCCTGATGAGACTTGATAAGCTGTGGGAAGATGGCAAAGGAGACCTCCTTCTTTCAGTGGACTAGGGGAAGGAGATAAAGGGGCTTCAATTGGGATATAAAATTAATAAATTGTAAAAATCAAATTAATAAAGGAATAACAGCAGTTGTTTTTATTTCCCTAACAAGAACAATGTGTACATGCTAGTCCCATACCTACTCATTGTGTTTCTTTGGATTTTAGGTTCTTTATCATCATTTTAACATCTAATATTAGCATATAAGCAAATAAATACCAAATTTGACTTTATGTGTCTGGAGTACCTCTCTCGGGATATTTTTTTTCTAGTTACTTCCATTTGTCTGCAAATTTTATGATGTATTTTTTTAACGACAGAAAAATATTTAATTATGAAAATGTACCACATTTTCCCTTTATCCATTTTTCTGTTATGGGACAACTGGCTTATTTACAACTTCTGGTATTATGAATAGAACAGCAATAAATATGGTTGATCAAGTGTTTCTTGTAGAAGGGAGAAGCCACTTTTGGGTATATGCCCAAGAGTAGTATAGCTGGATCTTGAAGGAGATTGGTTTCTATCTTCTTGAGGAACTACCACACCAAACTTTGTTGTGATTATACAGGTTTGCATTCCTACCAGTAATAAATGAATGTTCCCCTTATTCTACATGCTTACCAGCAAGAGCTGTCACTTTTTAAAATTGATATTAGCCGTCCTGACAAGCGTAAGATTAAATTTCAAAGAAATTTTTATCTTTAGTTTCCTGATGGCTGAAGACACTGAACATTTCTCTTTCTTGGCCCTTTGTTTTTCTTCTATTGTGAATTCTATTTAGAGCTGTACCTCATTTTTATTTGGATTACTTTTTAAAAATTTATTTATTTTTATTAATTACAGTTTATTCACTTTGTATCCCAGCTATAGGCCCCTCCCTTGTCTCCTCCCAATACCACCCTCCCTCCCTCATTGCCTTCCATGCCTCTCCCCCAGTTCACTGATAGGGGAGGTCCTCCTCCCCTTCTATTTGACCCTAGCCTATTAGGTCTCATCAGGACTGACTAGTTGCATTGTCTTCCTCTGTGGCCTGGTAAGGCTGCTTTCCCCTCAAGGGGAGGTGATCAAAGAGCCAGCCACTGAGTTCATATTAGTGACAGTCCCTATTTCCATTACCAGGGAACCCACTTGGAGACTGAGCTGCCATGAACATCTGTGCAGGAGTTCTAGGTTATCTCCATGCATGGTCCTTGGTTGGAATATCAGTCTCAGAGAAGACCCCTGTGCCCAAATTTTTTGGTTTTCTTACTTGATTTCTTGCTTTTTGAGTTAATTACAAATTTTGCATATTAGCTCTCTATCAGATATGTTGTGGGTATTTTCCTATTTTGTAGTCTGCAGCTTTGACAGAATCTTTCACTATGCACACTGTTCTCAGTTTCGTAAGTCTCATTTATTAATTTTTGATCATAGGACCTGTACTAACAGTGCTCTTTTCATAAAGTCCTCTCTTCTGCCAATGACTTCAAGGCTATTCTCCACTTTGTCATTATCACTTTATTTATATCATCATTTTATTTACATTACCTTTATCAGTTTCCTGTATCTGGTTTGATGTTGAGGTCTCTGATCCATGTGCAGTTGAATTTTGTGCTTGGAGATAAGTATTGATCTACTTGTATTCTTCCACATGCATGCACTCATGCAATTTGACAAGCATTATTTGTTACAGATGATGTCTTTATCCAGTGCATTTCTGACCATTTTATGAAAGTTAGGAATCTGTATATGAAGATTTATGTCTGTATCTTTAATTCAATTCCATTGATGTACATGTCTGTTTTGGGGAAAGTACTATGCTGTTTCTGTTACCATAGCTCTGTAATATAATTTGGAACAGGAGATGGTGAAAATTCCAACAATTCCCTAATTATTCAGGATTATTTTAAATATATTAGGGTTTGTGTGTGTGTGTGTGTGTGTGTGTGTTTGTGTGTGTGTGTTTTGATATGTAGCTGAAAATTGACCTTTCAAGAATTTTGAAGAATTTTGTTTGAATTTTGAGAAGAATTTCATTGAATCTGTTTTTGATAGGATGGCCATTTTCACTGTGTTAATCCTACTGATCGATGAGTATGAGACATCTTTCCACCTGCTGATAATTCATATTTTTCTTCAGTGACACGAAGGTTATATCACATAAGTCTTTTACTTGTTTTTTTAGAGTTACATCAAGATCTTTTATATTATTTAAGGTTATTATAAAATATGTTTATTCTGGGATATCTTTATCAACTCACTTATCATTTTTATATAAGAGGGCTACTGATTTTTGTGACCTAATTTTGTATCCAGCTATTTTGCTGAAAGTGCTTATAAGCTGAAGTATCATTTGTGTATTCTGTATCATCTGCTAATAAAGATACTTTGACCTACTCCTGTTCAATTTTTATCCCTTTGATCTTTTTCAATTGTTTTATTGCTCAAGCTAAGACTTCAAATACTATATTGAACAGAGAGTGGACAACTTCTCTTGTTCCTTACTTTGTGTAATTGTTTCGAATTTCTCTCTCTATAAGTTGACATGACTATAGGCTTACTGTATACTCCCTTTATTATGTTGATTTAGGTCCCCTTTATTCCTAATCTTTCTGGGACTTTTATTATGAAGCGGTGTTGGATTTTTTTTTTCAAGGTCTTTTTACTCTGCATTTGAGTTGACCTTTTTTTTTGTCTTTTTTTTTGTATATATGGTGGATTAAATTATTGATATATGTATGACGAAACCTACTTGTTCATGGTGGATGATTTTTTTGATGTGTTCTCGGATTCAGTTTGCAAGTATTTTATATAATATTTTTGTACATATGTCATAAGGGAGGTTTAGTCTGGAATTCTCTTTCTTTGTTTGGACTTCATGTGGCATGGTTATCAGGGTAAGTGTGGCCTCTTAAAATGAATTGGGAAAGTTTCTTCTGTTTCTGTTTTGTAGAATAATTTAAGAATATTGACATTAACTTTTTCTGGGGGGTCTGGTAGAATTCTATGTCAAAAATATCTGGTCCTTGGCTTATTTTGGATGGGAACTTTTAGAGAGTGCTTCTATTTCAAAAGGAATTATGGGTCTGTTTAAGTCACTTATATGATCTTGATTTACTTTTGGTAAGTGCTATATCTTGAGAAAACTGTCCATTTCTTTTATGTTTTCCAGTTTGGTGTAGTATATTATATCATTGTGATTCTATGGATTTCCTGATTTTGTTGTTATGACCTCTTTTCATTTCTAATTTTGTTGATTTAGATTCTCTCTCTCTCTCTCTCTCTCTGATTTTTAGTTAACTTGGGTAAAGATTGTTCAATCATATTGATTTTCTCAAAGAAACAAGTCTCTGTTTTATTTATTCTTTGTATTTTTTGATGTTTGTTTTTTTTCCGCTTTATTGATTTTACCCCTGAGGCTGTTTATTTCTTGCCATCTACTCCTTTTTAGATGTGATTTCTTCTTTTTGTTCTAGAGATTTCAGATGTTTTTTTTAGTTGCTAGTATGAAACCTCTTCAATTTATTTTTTTAAAATGTAGACCCTTAGCGTCTTGCCTCATAGAACTACCTTCGTTGTTGCCCATAAGCTTAGGTGTATTGTACACTTATTCATTCAATCCTAGAGAGTCTTTAGTTCATTTGTTCACTTTTGTAATGCCCCGTTTTTCATTTTGTAGAGAGTTTTCCAGTTTCTGTGTATTTGAAAGGTTTCTGTTGCTTTTGTTGTTCAAATTCAACTTTAATCTTATAGTGGTCAGATAAGATGCAATTTGTTATTTCAATTTATACATTTTTTTGGGGGAGGGGAGTTACTTTATGTACAACTATGTGGCCAAATTTGGAAAAAGTTCCAGGGGGTCCTGAAGAGAAGGTATATATACTTTTGTGTGTGGGTAGAATGTTCTATAAATATCTGTTAGGTCCATGATGTCAGTTAACTCCAGAACTTGGCTGTATAGTTGTGTTTTTGTTTGTTTGTTTGTTTGTTTGTTTTTATCTGTTAGTTGGTGAAAGTCTCGTACTGAAGTTTCCTACTATCAGTGTGTGAGGTTCCCTAAGTGATTTAAGCTTTAAATTTTTTTAAGTGTTTGTTTGTTTGTTTTCAATCTTGGATGCCTTTGGGTTTGTGGCACAGATGTTAAGAACTGAAATGTCATACTGGTGGATTTTCCTTTGATTAGTATTTCGTGTCCTTCTGTTTATCTCCCAATTAGTTTTGTGTTAAAGTCCATTTTGCACATATTAAAATTGCTACAATGGTTTGCTTCTTAGATCCATTTACTTATTATATTTTTCCATCCTTTTACCCTGAGGTGACATTTATTCTTGATATTAAGGTGTGTTTCTTGTATAAAGAAGAGTGATGGATCCTGTTTGCTTATCCATTCTGTTAGTCTTTCTTTTATTGGGGAATTGATACTGTTGATGATAAAAGATATCAGTGATCAATGTTGTTTTCTGATAGTAAATATGTTGTCCTTGTTGAAAGTCATGGTCGTGATGGTGGTGGTGGTGGTAGTGTATGCATGAGTATGCTTTTCTTCTTTTGAATTTGCTAATCTGAGGACATTTGTTCCCTTTGTTTTCTTGGATGCAGTTAAACTTGTTAGACTAAATATGACTATCTAATACTTTCTTCAGGGCTGTATTTGAAAATAGGTATTGCTTAATTTTGATTTTATCATGAATGACTTATTTTCCCCATATATGGTAACTGAAAGTTTTACTGGGCATAGTAGTCTGGGCAGTTCTCTCAGAGACTGCATCATATATGTCTATTATCTTCCAGCATTTGATTTTGCCATTGAGAAAACTGGAGTCATGACATATTTATATTATTATTTTAAAACTTACTGTGTATTCCAAATGCAAAATAGATATTAGAGGGGCAATGGTATAGATAAAGATACTATATAAAATATAATAAATAATTTTTGCCTATAACATTAAGTTATAACCTAGATGAAACCACTCCCCATCCTCTATCTCAAGTTGTAAGCAATTCTTATATGATCTCAGTTCCTATTCCTGTTTTTTATAGATTTGTTTGTTAGCCTGTTTTCTTTTTCATTTTAATATACCATTCAAAGTTATTAGTTGATATGATATGTCCTCTTCTTTGTCATGATGAGTAGATTATTTTATAGTGTGTCAGAAGAGTAAATTCTTGTAGATAAATCCCGAATTAAAAAGAGATGGGTGAAATGAGAACAAGACTTTGAAATCAACAATAGAGTTTGTCTTCCCAGAGCATCCGTAAACCAGAATACTATCAGGTAGCACAGCAGAGAAAGGAATAAAGATGGAAAGCACATGAGTCAGCACAGTAGGGACATTTTTTTTAAAAGTTCTGTCTTATGTATCATTTATTTCTTTGCATATTTAAGCCGTTTTAGATTGCCAACCAAATGTTTACACAATATTACCATTTATCTTAATTAGAATTCTAAGTATTCCTACAAAATTTTTTTCTTCGCCTGTATTTGAAACCTTCCCAATTCCATGCTCATTCAAATCTATAAACACCTTGTGTTTAACCATTTTCTTTACGAGTATATGTTCCAAAAATATTTGAAAATGTTATTTGATAATCTATCTTTGTATTTTATATTTGTAATAAAATTTTAGTTTGCTCTGAAGCCACCCTGTTCTAAAATAAGAAAAATAACTTCCTTGTTTCATTTTTTTCTGTTACATTTGGAAAGATCACCTATTACACAATTTCTGCAGATTTTTTTCTGAATTTCCTTTTCATATCATGATCATCTATTGAGTCTTCTTTTTTCTTTCTTTTTTTTCCTTTTCTAGTTGTGGCAGTTATTTAATTTATACATTTTATCTTCTTCTCCTTTACCCAATCTGGATTCAAGGACCAACCGTAAGAACTGTATGCTCTGATTTTTCTGTTCTGATTTTATTTTGGGAGTATTTGAGTCCAAACACAAAACAAGCACCCACTCTAATACAGACAGCTGACACAGTCATGAACCACAGGCTTCTGAATGTTTAGTTTTAACAGAAGAGAAGTCTTGACACTAAGAATAAATCAAAGTAAATATGGGGAAAAAAAGCAGGCCTCCTTATAGAGTGGACCAGCAAAAAACTTAAAGGATATTAAGCTAGTGAATGATCTTCTATGCCCAGATACAGCACCTGGAGATTCCTGAGGAAAAAAAAATGCTCACCTTTCATAAATGTGAGAATAGATATTAATGAGATAGGAAGACAAAGAGCCAAAAGGAAAATCGTCAGAAGGAGCAATACGTCTTCTTGGACGTTATGTTTCTCCTTTTAAATATTCAAAAGTTCATTGTTGTTCCTCTGTTCTTGGTCTATAGTAGTTAATTCTCATCAGATCTATTCATAATTGCCACCATTATGTTCAGTGACAGTCATTAATTATTTTGTCTTATGTTGGTCATCTGTCATGTATTCCAAAATCAATTTGCCTAATTTTGTCTTCAACATATGTACAGCTTACTTAAATTACAATAAAATATGTAAAACATGAGAATTACCTCCATGCTTATTCATGTTTTCATGTTTGCCTGCATTTTTTAAACCTCTTCTCTGAAGGAAGAAACAAAGTAAAAAAAATGAAGAGCAGAGAAATTAACATTTCTATTTGAATTACTCCTTCTTCAGGTTCAAATAAGACTGAAACTTTATCATCAATATAATCTAATCGTATATCTTTGTGTAAAGGTAACCACTTAGTACATATGCACACCACAGGAAGCACTCAGTCTTGATCCTTAATATAGACTTATTTTATAATGTAATGTTTAACACATATCCACATGAGACATGCAGATCCTGGAGATAGCATTCAAAGTAAGATTTATGATATAAAATTCACTACTGACATAGAAACTAAGGAAAGCATAATTTGGTTTTGTAGAGGACTCATCCTATGATTGATGAGACATTTCTTTTGACAAGAATTTGATTTGCTCTTTGTAGTGTCTTAAGACTTACGGAATTCAGCACCATGTATTTCTGAGTGAATCAGTTATTTAACAGTGCGCTAACATTTTAGAGATCATTTCAGTTGCTGTTTTCTTTAAAATTTTCACAATCCAGTCATTTAATTTCATTTCTTCTTTTATTCATTAATTTCATTTCTTAATATATTGATCCAATATAGTGAGGCTGCTTTGTATTCTTCTTCTTTTTCTTTATTTGTTTGAAAACAATATTGCCATTTAAATGCTCCATGAATTTATGATCAGCCTGAAAATTTCTTCAAAAGTAATAAGTAAAAAATATTGTATTCTTACTATCCTGAAGCTACAAAGAGATTGTGCAGGCATTTCAAATACGTAAAAGATATTTTGAGGATAACATGATCAATACAAACCATTACTTAGTATTATGATAAATTTATTTAAAATAAACATACTATTCAAACACAATTGTTGTTTTTTGATACCATTATTTTAAAGAAACCAACATTTTAGTAAGACCATATTTAAAAATTTTCTTAATATTATTGATTTATAATATCAATAACATATTGAAAAATTATCATCTAGCAACGTATAAAATTAATTCATAATATTTTACAAAGGCTCTGGTAACATTAAGAAACAAAGAGAGCTAAGGAAGTCCTATGGAAGAGTTGAGGGAAGTATTGAGGGAGCCAGCGAGGTCAAGGACTCAGCTATCTTGGGTACCTGGGGACTCACAGAGACTGAACTACTAACCAAAGAGCATGCATGGACTGGTCCTAGGCCCACTGAACATATGTAGCATGTGTGCCTCTTTGTCTTCATGTGATGCTCCCAACAACTAGAGGAAGGGATCTCTCTGATTAATGCCTTCATTTTGATTCAGTTGCCCGAACTGGGCTACCTTGTCTGATCTCAGTGGGAAAGGATGCACCTAGTCCAGAAAATTAATGTGCCAGGGCAGGTTGGAACTTCCTCTTCTCTGTGGAGAAAAAGGAAAGAATGAGGGAAAGAGGTTTGTAAGCTGGATAACTAGGAGGAGAGGAGAGAGGAGTTGCAACCAGGAAGTAAAGTGAATAAATAAATAAGCTCAAGGTGTCCTGCAGAGACCTATTTTCCAACCAAGGACCTTGCAGGGAGAGGACCTAGACACCCTGATCAGAGAAGACCCAACAATGAGGACTCTAGGGAAGAGCCTGAGACCTCACTCAGAAGTGGAAACAGGATAAACACGGGATTAGGAGAAGACAAGGAACAGACAGAAGCCTTCCACAGGGGACCTATGAAAGATTCTACCCATTAGGGTGTCGAAAGAGATACTGAGACTCATAGCCAAACTTTGGGCAGAGTGTAGGAAACCTTATGGAAAAAAAGAGAGATAGAAAGACCTGGAAGAGACAGAAACTCTACAAGGATACCAACAGAGCCAAAATGCCTGGTCCCAGAAGGACATGCAGAGACCTATACTCCAACCAAGGACATTGCATGGAGAGGACCTAGAACCCCTGTTCAGAAGAAGCCCATAGGCTGTTCAGGTTCCTAGTGGGTTCCCTATTAAGTGGATCAAGGGCTGACTCTGAGGTGAACTCAGTGGCAAGTTCTTTGATCACCTCACCTAGGGTAGATACCTGGTAGGCCACAGAGGAAGATGATACAGCCAACCTTGATGAAACTTGATAGGATAGGGTGAGATAGAAGGGGAGGAGGTACTTTCCTATCAGGGGACTAGGGAAAGGGTCTAGGAGGAGAACAGGGAGGCTGGATGGGACTGGAAGGAGATATAGGTGGGGACTACAGCTGGGATACAAACTGAATAAATTATAATAAATAAAAAGGCACATATCTAAACATAGTAAAGACAATATACAGCAAGCCCATAGCCAACACCAAACTAAATAGAGAGAAACTTAAATGAATCCCACTAAAATCAGGGACAAAGCAAGACTGCCCACTCTCTCTATATTTCCTCAACATAGCACTTGAATTCCTAGCAAGAGCAATGAGAATACTAAAGGCGATAGAGGGGATACAAATCAGAAAGGAAGAAGTCAAAGTAGCACTATTGACAGATGATATGATAGTGTACAGGAGTGACACCAAAAATTCTATCCAGAAAACACCTTCAGCTAATAAACACTTTCAGCAAAGTTACTGGATACAAAATTAACACACACACACA
>REGO01001293.1:133998-152679 GCA_010120015.1 Rhombomys opimus
AGAAGAAAGGGTGGATGAAGTTAGAAACTCATAACTTCAATTCCTACAAGCTTACATGACCATGATGTTGATTTCAGCTAGCATTTCCTCTGCAGAAACTGCAGCAAGTTTAGGCTATCAGTTCGATAGTATCAGCCCATACATACACATAAAGAAACTATCAGACATATAGACCTGTACATACTTATACAAATGTTTAATGGATGATACAAAAGTAACTCCTTACATACAGAGAAGCAATTGACATACACTCATGTAACATATCTACAGAAACAGAGAGATGAACATATTTACATACAAACACATATCTTGTGCATATTTACAACTCATGGATGAATCGAATCCCAGTGGGTGTCAACCAATCTTTATTGTCTGGTCACAGCTGTTAATATTTCTGAGACAATGTTCTCAGAAAAAGAATTACTTCCTAGTCAAAAAGGAAATTAATCATAAAACAGACGAACTTTAAAAAAGAACAGGTAACATGTTTTAAACTTATGTAATAAATTTACTACATAAGTTCATTGTGAGTTCAGAGTGACAAAGGTTGACAAGAACTAAAGCTTAATAGGGCCCCAAAACTTATAAGGATATATATCTTTTCAAATAGGACTGACCTGGCTACACATTTTCTAGCTATCTCTTAGTTTACAGTGAGTTCAGGACAATAATTTTATCTGTCTTTCATTCTAAGAAACAAAATAAATTTAGAATGACAGTAATTATGCCATAAGTTGACCAAGAATAACAAATTACTTCAAAATGGTTTGTATATATTTGACATTAAGGTTTGCACTTAATTTAGACATTTCCAGGTAGCCTCATTATATTTTGGCTTCATTGAAAGTTTAAACCAACTCGCCTGTATTTATGGTATTTATCAGTGAAAGAACCAGTCCTGACCTGTCCCCATTCCCACTCTAAAAGCCACCAGCCCCAGGAACTAGACCATAAGTCTGCAATTCCAGAAAGACGAAAATGAAGCTCCCTACCCAAGGAATAGCCTGGAGAAAACCCAGTAATAGTTAACCATCACTACTAGCCATAGCTAATCAGTGAATTCATGGAATTTACCCAAGTGTTCTTTACAAAAGGATGAGCAAAAGAATAATGGTTTGGCTTGGTCCTCCATGCAAACAACTTGCTCTGGACTCACTATATTGCCTACCTGCACTTTCCCAGCCTCTGTCTAAACCAAGAAATACCGTCCTTGCCCTGAGCTAGGTGCTCTACCCTTATCCACTGCTTCCATGAGGGTGTGGGCTTGAGATGGAGCTTGTAATAAAAATACACTACTTCGTTTGCATCCCTTAGTCCCTGAGACTTAGGGTAACACCAGGATTTGTGGTGCATTCCCTTGTGTGAAGCTTATCTGAAGCTACAAATCTGTCTCAACCTGTCTCCTAGTAAAGCATCTAGAAGTCCACAAAGGTATCTACTGTAGCTGTAAACTTTCTAATTTTTATTTTATTTTATTACTATTATATTTTTAGAATTTCTAAAACAATTTAAACTATAAAATTGTTTGAATCAGATCAGGAATTCCGTCATCAGGAATTAATTCATCTGAACAGCAGTATATCGTCATTAAAAATCCTGTAGCAAATGGGTAAATACTCATAAAGTGAGGGTTCACATCATGCCAAATTTTTTGACAGACACAGCAGTGGTTTGTCAGAGGTTGGAAGCAATTCTGGTGTGCATCATGGCACAGACTTTGCAAAATACTTTCTACCTTCCAGAAAGGCCACATGCAAATTGAACTTCCCCAAATCAGTGCCTCTTGACAGCTTGACATAGTTTGAAAGCAATTCTGGGGTGCATCACAGTACAGACTTATAAAACAGTGGATTACCTTCAAAAAGGCCCATATGCCTGTGCCTTCCTTTAAGAGAATGGTTCTTGAAACCTCTGCCATATGGGTTATGGTTAAGGTGAAAAAGAAAAGAAATAAAATATCAATGCATATTAACTTTTCCAATAACTATTTCTGGGCTATATGGTATAATTATGATAAAGAAGAAGCTGTGCACATCTTCAAATTGTGCATATTTCCATTTAGTGTGAACAGCAACTTATGCATATTCTGAGGAGAAAAGAAAGAAAAATTTTAAAGCTGTGGCCTGCACAGGCATTTTGTTAAGAGTAGTAACCGTGTTTTAGCATAAAGAAGTATAAAATCTTTTGAGAATTACTATGATTCCTTATAAATTGAAGAATTTCTTTAGCTAATATTCCACTGTTTTCCAAGACATTTGAATAATTTTTTATTACTACCTGCCAGTTCTTATTATTATATAACTTTGAATACTATTATGAGTGGATGTGAAGTGGCATCTGATTGTGTTTGATTTGCATATTTCTGATGACTAATGAAACTGTCTTCTATATACTTAGCCATCTGAACATTTTGCTTAGAGAAATGTTTATTTATATCCTTAACACATTTTAAAGTTTGATACTTTATTTATTTATTTGTTTATGATTATATTTTTCTGGATACAATTTCCTGACCAGTACAAGATTAGAAATATAGGTGCTGGAGTATAGCTCTCCACTGATGGTTTCTGATGGCGGTGCATAGGAGGAAAAACTCAGTTTCTTTTAGTGGAATGACCACCAGGAGTTTGACCCTGCTCCAGTAAGTATATGAGTAATGCTAATCAGATGCTTCTTCCTCCTCCTCTCCTTCCTCTTCTTCTTCCTCCTCCTCTTCCTTTTCTCTTTTCCTCCTCCTCCCCATGTTACTCCTTTGCCTCCTCCTTTTCTTCCTCTTCCCCACTCTTTTTCCTCCTTCTCTTCTTACTCCTCCTTCTCCTCTTACTCCTTCTCATACTCCTCTTTCTTCTCCTCCTTCTTTTTCTCCTTCTCTTCCTCTTTCTCCTCCTCTTATTTCTTCTCCTCTTCCTCCTTCTCTTCCTCCTCTTCTTCCTCCTCTTCATCTTCCTCATCCTCTCTTCTTCCTTCTCCTCTTTCTCTTCCTCCTCTTTCTCCTCTTCTTCCTCCTCCTCCTCCTCTTCTTCTTTCTTCTTCTTCTTGGATGAGGTCACAAAGAGAGGAGTAGAGGACATCAGAGGACTGGGAAGTGAATGTACTCTGGTTCAAAATCTGAACTTCCCAAATAATCAATAAAAGTATTATGAAAAGAAACTTGCAACTTGTGAGTTTACCTTCAGGTCCTCTTGAGCAAAATGTTTTGTATCGTTTTCTCTTGAAATGGAACTCACCTCCTTTGCCCCTTTTTCTCCCTTGTCTCTGTTGTCATACCCAAGATTCTTTTTTTTTTCAAATCCAATATTATGAATATATATATATATATATATATATATTTAATAACTGGAAAGTTTGGGTCTTGTCTATAGGTTATGAATTTTTCAGTTGATTTTTGCACATGTCTGAAAATTAAGGATAAAGCTGTATTGTTTTGAGTGTAGCTATGCATTTGATTACTGACTGCTATTGAAGAAACATTTGTCTTCTCTCTGGCCAGATTTTGTTTCTAATTTCCTGTCTATTGGTAGCAGTGTAACAATGAGCACTACTTCAACAAATGTCCAACTAATAGAATGTTGAATCTCTGGTTCTTGTGGCAAGGATCAGAGTAGCTGGGTCATTTGATAAATTTAATTTTAGTTTAGTTTGTTTGTTTGTTTTGATCCTCCATACAGATTCTCAGACTGTCTAAACCAATTTGTATTCCCAACAGGGAAAGAGGATTTCTCTTCCCCCAACCTCCTCAGCTTATGTTGTCAGATGTTTCTATATATAATCCTAGCCATTCTGACTAGCTAACTTGAAATCACTAAGTTGATTTAATTTACACTTCTCTATTTAGTAAGAATTATGAATTTTCTAATAATTTATTTTATTGGTGTTTTGCTTGCATTCATATCTCTGTGAGAGTGTCAGATATCCTGGACCTGGAGTTAAGGAGAGTTGTGAACTACCATGTGGGTGCTGGGAATTGTCTCTGAATTTTTTTAACTACTGAGCCGTCTCTGCAGCCCATGGATACTTTCATAGGTAAGAATTTTATTACCCATTTTTCTTCTACTGAGAATTCTTTGCTAAGCTCCGTAGGCCAGCTTCAAACTGGGCCATTTGTTTAACTTTTTATATTCTTGATATTAATCTTCTATCAGATATATACTTAGCTAACATTATTTCTGATTCTGTGGGTTTCTTTTTCAACTGAATTATTGAGTAGTTAGCTTTTAATTTTAATTAAGTTTCACTTGTCAATTCTTGGCCTTAATCCCTGAATTAATAGGGTCTTGTTCAGAAAGTCATTCCTTAATTGTAGGAAAATACCTATTTTGTTGTTTGTTTATTTTGTTTTGTTTATTTGTTTTAGTTATTCAGAGATTTCAAGTTGAGATCCTTGTTTCATTTGGATCTAATTTTTGTGCAGTGTGTTAGATACAAGCCAAATTTCCTCTCATTTGCCTGTTGCCAACTAGTTTTCATAGCACTCTTTATTGAAGATGCTGTCTTTACTACAGTGCATGTGTTTCCTCTCCTTTGTCAAATATCAGACGACTGTAGTATGAGTACATATTATTCAGCCTTCCATTTTATTCCTTTAGCCTATGTGTAGTGTATATTTTGTGACAACATTCTATTGTTTTATTACTATAGTTCTTGATAACAATGTCTGTCGTTCCTCCTTTTGTTTTGGTTCCTCAGAATTGCTGTGGGAATCAAGAGTGCTTTCCTATTATAAATGATTTTTATCACTTTTCTCTTTATTTTATTGGGAGGGGGTGTGAAAACCTGCTAGTTCAGAGAGGCAGAGAAAATATCCAGCTAAACTTCTTTCTCAGCTCAGGTCTGGATGGAAAAAAATCCAAAAGGCTCAGTAGCTCAGCTGACTACCCAAGAGGAAAAGACAAAAAACAAAACAAAACAAACAAACAAAACAAAAAAAAAAGGCTTGCTAGCTCAAAGCTCAAAAAGCCAGGGAGTTGAGGAACCTGAAGCCTAAAGTAAACCCAGGGCTTGAGCTAATCCCCTTTCTTCTTTTTCACCTTAAGGTCTTAAATACCTCAACCCTCCTACCCTTTAATTCCTATCAGCTGGTTTCTTGCTCTGCTTCTTGGCATGAGGTTAACTTAAATCCTGTGTACAGAAAGCTCTTGGATTAAAGGTGTGTGTTAGGGCTCAACCACACCAAAGAAACAGAGCTTTTCAGTTCACAATGAGATCAAATATCCTGCAACACGGAATGGCCCAGGAATCCACCCCATGAACACATGATTTAGGAGGGCTGTGGTCTTCAGTTTTGCTTTTCCTCTGCTGCTGCAATCACTTGGTTACATTGTTAGGGTCCCAAGGTTACAGGCCTGGCAGGTGCCCTAAGCTTTGCTTAGCCTTGGGTTAGAGGATGTTGCAGAGGCCATAGTACACAACTGGTAACTGCAGGTAGGTGTAGCATTTGGGGCAGATTAATTAGAGTTGTGCTTCTGGGAGAGCTGGCTGATGCTTTCTGTGTAGGTTCAGGCTGTACTGTTTCTAGACCATTTAGAGAGTGTGGCCATGCCCACTCTATGGTTTGCTTCTTTTTAAAATTTTTAAGTTTTTTACAATTTGTTCATTTTATATTCTATTATCATCCCTCTCTCATCTTCTCCCAGTGTCACCTTACCTTCCTCTCCATCCTCCCATTTCCTTACCGTGAAAGGGGAAGTTCTTCTACCCTGCTATCTGACTCTAGTTTGTCAAGTTTCATCAGGACTGCCTGGATCTTCTTCCTCTGTGGCCTGGCAAGGCCTCATCCTCATGGCCAGGGGGAAGTGATCAAAGTGTGGGCAATTGGGTTCATAACAGAGCAGTCCCCTGCTCCCCTATTTGGGAACCAACAAAAAGTCTGAGCTGCCTACTGGCAATTTTCCTTATGAACACTGATGCAAAAATAATAAAATACCTGCCAAACAAATCTAAAAACACATCAAAGATATCATCCACTATGGCCAAGTTGGCTTCATCCCAGGCATGTATGAGTGGTTCAATGTATGGAAATCCATCAATGTAATTACCATAAAATCAAACTGAAAAAAATTACAACAACACATGATCATCTCCTCAGATGCAGAAAAAAAATTGATAAAATCTAACACTTCTTTGTATTTAAAGTCTTGGAGAGATTAGGGATACAAGGCACATACTTAAACATAAGAAAGGCAATATACAACAAGCCTATAATCAACAGCAAACTAAAGGAAGAGAAATGTAAATCTATTTCACTGAAATCAGGGAAAAGGCAAGGCTGCCCACTCCTTATCTTTTCAATATAGTACTTAGAGTTCTAGCTAGAGGAACAATACAAATAAAGAAGATCAAGGGGATTCAAATAAAAGAAATAGAAGAATTCAAGTATCATTCTGTGCAGATGATATGATAGTATACATGAGTGACCACAAAAATTCTAACAGAGAAATCCTTCAGATGATAAACACTTTCAGCAAAGTGGCTGGATACAAAATTAACTAAAAAAAAAATCAGTAGTTATCTTGTATACAAAAGACAATAAGGCTGAGAATGAAATTAGGGAAACAACACCCATCACAAATACAAACAAAAACCATACAGTATCTTGGTGTAACTTTAACCAAGCAAGTGAAAGACATGTATGAAGAAGAAATCAGAAGATATAAAGATATCCATGCTCATGGATCTGTAAAATTAACATAATGAAAATGGCCATACAAGCAAAAGCAATGTACAGATTCAATGCAACTCCCATCAAAATACCAACACACATAAGTGAGTATATACCCTGTGTGTCTCTCTCCTTCTGGGATATCTCACTCAGGATGATCTTTTTTAGATCACACCATTTGCCTCCAAATTTCATGATTTACTTGTTTTTAACTGCTAAGAAGTATTCCATTGTGTAAAAGTACCACAATTTCTGTATCCATTCCTCAACTGAGGGACATCTGTGTTGTTTCCAGGTTCTGGCTATTAAGAACAAAGCTGCTACAAACATGGTTGAGCAAATGTCCTTGTTGTATACTTGATCATCTTTTGGATATATGCCTAATAGTGGTATAGCTGGATCTTGAGGTAGCACTATTCCTAATTGTCTGAGAAAGCACCAGATTGATTTCCAAAGTGGTTGATTTAACAAGTTTGCATTTCCACCAGCAATAGAAGAGGGTTCACTGTTCTCCACATCCTGTCCAGCATGTGTTGTCACTTGAGTTTTTTTTATCTTAGCCATTCTGACGGGTGTCAGGTGAAATCTCAGGATTGTTTTGATTTGCATCTCTCTGATGGCTTAAAGCCACTGAGCATCTCATTAAGTGTTTCTCTGCCATTCTATATTCCTCTACAGAGAATTTTCTGTTCAGCTCCATACCCCATTTTTTAATCGGGTTGCTTGATTTATTGCTTTTTAACTTCTTTAGTTCTTTATATATTCTGGATATCAGCCCTCTGTCAGATATAGGGTTGCTGAAGATCCTTTCCCAGGCTGTAGGCTGTCATTTTGTTCTGATGACAGTGTCTTTTGCTTTACAGAAGCTTTTCAGTTTCATGAGGTCCTAGACCTATAACAAAGGATAAACATACTGAAATCTGTATACCTAAAGAAGATAAACAAGAAAGAGGAGCCAGGGTAAGATGATCAATCCTCACTTAGAAAGACAAAGGGGATGAGCATTGGATGTAGGAGAAAACAAGTAACAGGACAGGAAACTACCACAGAGGTCCTCTGAAAAATTTTACCTAGCATTGTGTCAAAGCAGATACTGAAACTCATAACCAAACCTTCGGCAGAGTGCAGGGAATCATATGAAAGAAGGTGGAGTTAGTATGACCTGGAAAGGACAGGAGCTCCACAAGGACCAAATATATTTGGGCACAGGGGTCTTTTATGAGACTGTTTCTCCAACCAGGGACCATGTATGGATATAACCTAGAACCCCTGCTCTGATGTAGCCCATGTAGCTCAGTATCCAAGTGGATACCCTAGTAAGGGGAACAGGGACTATTTCTGCAATGAACTCAATGGTTGGCTCTTGACACCCCCCCCCCACCTGAGGGAAGAGCAGCCTCGCTAGGCCACAGAGGAGGAATTTGAAGCTAGTCCTGAAGACACCTGATAAGCTAGGGTCTGGACTTGGAAAGGGTCATGGAGGAGATGAGAGAAGGAGGGTGAGATTGGGAGGGAATGAGAAAGTGGCCTACAGCTGGTCTACAAAGATAATAAACTGTAACTAATATTAAAAAATAATAATTTAATTTAAAAAATACCAACACAATTCTTTATTGACTTTGAAAGAAAAATTCTCAACTTCATATGGAAAAAAAAAATAAAAACCACACAATATAAAGCCAAAACCACACAATATAAAAAGACAGTATCTTCAATAAATGGTCATGGTCTAATTGGATGTCCATATATAGAAAATGCAAATAGATGCAGATCTATCACCCTGCATAAAATTAAAGTGGATTAATTAAAGTGGATTAAAGACTTAAATGTAAAGCCACACACAATAAATCTGTTGGATAAAAAGTGAGGAAATAGCATTAACTCACAGGATACAACTTCCTGAACAGAACCCCAAGAGCTCAGACTCTAGGATCAACAAACAATAAATGGGACATCATGAAACTGAGAAGCTTCTCTAAAGAAAAGGATACTGTCAACAGAACAAAACTATAGCCTACAGACTCAGGAAAGTTCTTCACCAACCCTACATTTGCTAGAAGGCTAACATCCAGAATATATAAACATCGCCAGAAATTAGACACCAACAAAGATGTAGCCCTTGGCAGTTCAGTATCCAAGTGGGTTCCATAGGAACAGGGACTCTCTCTGACATGAACTGATTGGCCTACCCTTGGATCACCTCCCCCTGATGGGGGAACAGCCTTACCAGGCTACAGAGGAAGACAATGAAGCCACTCCTGATGAAACCTGATAGACTATGATCAGAAGGAAGGAGAGAAGGACCTCCCCTATCAGTGAACTTGGGGAGGGCCGAGAAGGGGGAAGGAGGGTGGGATTAGAAGAGGAGTAAGGAGAGAGCTACAGGAGGAATACAAAGTGAATAAACTGTAATTAATAATAATAAAAAATATAAGAAAGGTACCTTCACGAAAGGCATGTTCTGCTATCCCGTAAAGGGCAACAATATGCTGCTTCCTGAAGCAAAACCTTTCTGCAGAGTCAGGGAGGCTTCTTTTATTTACTCCCCAACACCTTCTCTTAGTCTATTTATTCCACCTCAAAACTTATCTATTTTTTAGAGCAGTTTAAAGTTTAATTGCTATGAAACCATCTCTTTGAATTTTAGCCCAGACCACTGTCTTCAGAAGCCTATGATTCACCCATTGAATACATTTCCAAGCTGTGATAAACAGACACTAATGGTGTTTGACCAACTTTTCTCTTTGTGGACACTAGCCATCTAAGAACAATCGTGTGTTAGCATAGGTTAGTATGTGTTGGAAAAAAGAGTCTCTGCTGGCCTCTGGGAAGGTGTTTTGTTGTGTCCACCTGCCAGGTGTTGAACTGGTCTATTAAGGCAACAAGGCTAGTTGAAAGGAACAATCAAGACTTTATGGATTTACTCTGCTAGAGCATGCAAGAAGCAAAAAATACAGCTGGCTCTCCAATACATTTCCCTCCATGTATTAGCATTGCAGAGGTCAACAGATGAAGCAAAGTTAAAAAACAAAAAAAAAGGTTCAGAGCTAAACAGAGAATTCTCAACAGATGAATATTGAATCACAGAGAAACACTTAAGCAAATGATCAGCATCCTTAGTCATTAGGGAAATGTAAATCAAAACAACTCTGAGTTTCCATCTTACACCTATCAGAATGGTTACGGTAAAAAACTCAAGTGACAACTCTTCCTGGCATGGATTTGAAGGAAGGGGAACCCTCTTCCATTGCTGGTAGGAGTGCAAATTTGTACAACCATTTTGCAAATCAATCTGGTGCTTTCTCAGAATATTGCGAACAGAGCTACCTCAAGATCCAGGTATACCACTCCTAGGCATATACCTGAAAGATTCTCCACCATTCAACACGGACATTTGCTCAACCATGTTCATGCCATCTTTATTCCTAACAGCCTGATTCTAGAAACAACCTCGATGTTTCTCAACAGAAGAATGGATACAGAAATTGTTTCACATTTACACAATGGAACACTAATCAGCTATTAAAAACAAGAAAGCCATGAAATTTGCAGGCAAATGGATGGAATTAGAAAACATCATCCTGAGTGCAGTAACACAGAAGCAGAAAGACACACATAGTATATAGTTACTTATAAGTGGATATTAACCATATAATATAGGATAACCATACTAAAATCTACACACCTAAAGCTCCTAAACAAAAAGGAGGCTCCTACAGAGGATCTCTTTCAGAATGGCAAACAGAACAGACACCAGAACAATGGAAGAGAGAGAAAAGGAAAGGTCTACCATAGAGCTCCTCTGAAAGGTTCCACCACACAGGGCATCAAAGAAGATGTTGAGACTCATAGCCAAACTCTGTGCAGAGTGCAGGGAGTCTTATGGAAAAATTGGGGGGGGGGGGAATAGAAGGACCTGGATGGTACAAGAGCTCCACAAGGAGACCAACCAACTAAAAAAAAAAAATCTCAGCCCAGGAATCCCTGCAGAGACTGATTCTATTACTTTGAAGAATTCTGTAGCTTTTGGGTTCCATTTAATCTGCTAATTACTTTTGGATACGATGCTCTTTTTTACATTTTTTACTATACAAATTCATTATCACAGATATCTTTATTTTCTAGTTTATTTCTCAATCTTTCTTTTATTTAAAATTTGAAGTATTGTTGTATATATCTTTAACTTACTTGGTTAGATTTATTTCATTTTAGTTTTCTGTCTTTAATGCTGTGAAACTAGAAGTATGTGCTTGAGCTCTTTATCATTACGTTTTCTGTTGGTGTTTATAAATGCTACTGATTTTTCTAAACTGATTTTGTACTGCACTGTTAAAAGAGTTGATTCTACAAGGTTTCTGTTATAAATTTTGGGATCTCATATATATGATATCGATTTCATATCATCTAGAAATAGAGGTACTTTGACTTCTACCTTGCCTCTTTCTATTTCTTTATTTACCTCCTTTGCCTTATTATACCAGCCAGTGTTTTCACAGTTATAATGGGAAAAGCATAAGCTGTGGGCAACCGTGACTTACTCTTGGTTTAGTGAGACTGTTTTGAGGTTTAGAACAGTGTTCACTGTTGCTTTCTCATATGTAGCCTTTTCATGTTGTGGCTTGTTGCATTCAGTGCATTTCTGGAGAAAGCCCAATCTATCATAGTGTGTTATGTTCTTAATATGTGTTTATATTGGATTTGCAAGTATTTTATTAAAGATTTTTGAATTGATATTCATCAGAGATATTCATCTATAGCTTTGTGATTTTGTTGTTTTTACTAAATTTGGGTATGAGAGCAATACTGGCTTCATGGGATGACTTTGGGAGTGATAGATTTGTTTCTATTATTTTGATGGAGTTTTAGAAGGTTTGACTATAGTTCTTTGAAAGTCTGTTAGAACTCGGCTACAAATCCAATTGGTGCTGGACACTGTATTCAGAAAGATTTTTATGACCAGCTTAATCTTCATTTTTGTTTTGGGTGTGTTTTTCACCTAAGTTTTGGGTTTCTTCTTGATTTAACTTTAGTACTTTGAATGAAACAAGTAATGTATTCAATCCATTTGTATTTGCCAACTTAGAGTATAGGTTGGTAAAGTATTCCTGTACAAAATTCTGTATTTATTTGTCTTTTTGAAATATCCCTTGCTCATTTTAAAAATTTATTTATTTGTTAACTTTACATTCTGATCAAACCCTTTTCTTCCTCTCCTCCCATCCCACCCTTTCCTTCCTCTTCCCCTACCCCTGTTCAATTCCTTTGAAAAGGGGAATTCCCTCCTGCTCACCCAGCCCAGCTCATAAAGTAGCATCAGGACTGAGATTGTCCTCTTCCCCTGTGGCTTGGCCAGAGGCCCTACCAGGGGGGTAGTGATCAAAAAGCAGATAACATGATATCCTCATTTTTGATTGCTGAGTAGTATTCTATTGTGTAAAAATACCACAATTTCTGTATCCATTCCTCCCTTAATGAACATCTGGGTTGTTTCCAGGTTCTGGCTATTACAAATAAAGCTGCTACAAACATGGTTGAGCAAATGTCCTTGTTGTGTACTTGAGCATCTTTTGGATATATGTCTAGGAGTGGTATAGCTGGGTCTTGAGGAAGCACTATTCCTAATTGCCTGAGAAAGCACCAGATTGATTTCCAAAGTGGTTGTATCAGTTTACATTCCCACCGGCAATGGAGGAGGGTTCCCCCTTTCTCCACAACCTCCTCAGCATGTGTTGTCATTTGAGTTTTTGATTTTAGCCATTTTGATGGGTGTCAGGTGAAATCTCAGGGTCGTTTTGATTTGCATCTCTCTTATGGCTAAGGATGTTGGGCATCTCTTTAAGTGTATGGATATAACCTAGAATCTCTGCTCGGATGTAGCCCATGGTAGCTCAGTATCCATTTTGTTTTTCCCTAGTAAGGGGAACAGGGACTATTTCTGACATGAACTCAATGGTAGGCTCTTTGACCTCCCCACCCCCCAAGGGAGGAGCAGTCCTACTAGGCCACAGAGTAGGACTTTGCAGCCAGTCTTGAAGATACCTGATAAAACAGGGTCTGATGAAAGGGAAGGAGGTCCTCCCCAATCAGGGGACTTGGAAAGGAGCAGGGAGGAGAGGAGGAAGAGAGAGTCGGATTGGGAGGGAATGAGGGAGCTGGGATACAGAGTTAATGAAATGTAACTAATGATAAAAATTTAAAAAAATTAAAAAAAGAATTAAGAAACAACAACTACAAAAAAATCATATAACAGAGTTCATGTCAGTGACAGCCCAGCTCCCCTTACTAGGACACTTTCATGAAGCCTGACCCTGATTTGTTCATTGGCTACATCTGTGTGTTATAGGAGCCTACTTCATGTCTAAGAATGGTCTTTGGTTGGTGATTCAGTCTCCACAAGTCCCTCTGGGTCTAGGGTAGATGGCTCTGGTGGTCTTTTTTTTTTTCTTTTCCTTTTTTTTTTTTTATTGTTTGTTATTGAGGTCCTGCCACCTCCAGGTCTTTCTATTTTTCACCCTGCCCCCATACCACTTTTCCACAAGACTTCCTATGCTTTGGCCCATGTTTGGCTGTATGTCTCAGCATCTCTTTAGATCTGCTGCTGGGTGGAGCCATCAGAAGACAGCTATGATAGGCTCCTGCCTGCTAGCACAGCAGAGTATCGTTAATAGTGTCAGGAGTTGACATTCTCCCTTGGGATGGCTCTCAGGTTGGTCCAGGCATTGGGTGAACATTCCTGACATCTCTGCTCTCTCTTTATCCCTGCATATCATGTAGGCAGGGCAAATTTTGGGTTGAAGTTTTCATGGGTCTCCTCTACAATCGCCATTATCCCTGCTAGTAGGAGTCTCAGCTAGAGTCACCCCCATATATTCCCAGAAGCCTAGCCTGTCTTAGGCCTCCAGCTTGTTACAGAGATGCCCTCGGCCATGGTTTCTCTTCTCTCTGCAGATCCTTTGTCCTCCTGCTCCACTCTCTTCAGGTCTGATCTCCACCCACATTTCTCTGTGTGTTCCCTCTTTTAATATGTTCCTTTTCTTCAACCACTTCTGATGTCTATTCTATTTCCCATTTTCAGTGATTTTTAAGCATCCTTCCTTGGGTCCTTCTTCCAATGTCTGTTCTATTTCCATTTCTCAATGAGACTTCAGCATCCTCCCTTGAGTCCTCCTTGTTCCTTATCTTCTTTGGGTCTGTGAATTGTATTATGTTTAGCCTCTACTATATGACTAAAATCTGCTAATAAGTGAGTATGTACCATGTGTGTTTTCTGGGCGTGGGTTACCTCACTCAGGATAATTTTTTCAGGTTCCATCTATTTGCCTGCAAATTTCATGATTTTTTTTTAATAGCTGAGTAGTATTCTACTGTGTAAATGCACCACAATTTCTTTATCCATTCTTTGGGCAGGGACATATAGGTTGTTTATGAATAAACCTGCTTTGAACATAATTGTTCATAACATCAAGAACATAAGTGTTCTTGTTGTACGGTACAGAAAATTTGGGTATATGCACAGGAGTGGCATAGCTAGGTCTTGTAGGAGAACTATTTACAATTTTCTGAGAAAGTGCCTAATTGATTTCCAAAGTGGTTTTACAAATTTGCGCTTCCATCAGCAAGGGAGGAGTGTTCCCCTTTGTCTTCCCCAGCATGTTTTGTCTCTTCAGTTTTTGATCTTAGCCATTTTGATGGGTAGAAATCTCAGAGTTGTTTTGATTTGCATTTTCCCGATGACTAAATACACAGAGACAACTTTCTGAACAGAACACCAACAGCTCAAGCTCTAAGATCAACTACATGTCCCTCACCTGAAAAATGGATAAAAAATTGTACATTTACACAACGAAATACTTAGCAATTAAAAACAATGAAATCATGAAATTTGCAGGCAAATGGTGGGTATTAGAAAAGATCATCCTCAGTGAGGTAACCCAGAAGCAGAAGACACACATAATACATACTCACTTATAAGTAGTTATTAGCTATTTAATACAAGATAAACATAGCAAATCTATAATCCTAAAGAAGCTAAACAAAGAGGACCCTATAGAATAGGTTGAAACCTCATTTAGAAGAACAAACAGGATAGATATTGGAAATAGAAGACAGAGAATAGGACCAAAGCCTTCAACATGGGACCTCTGAAAAGTAAGGGTATGAAAGGAGATGCTGAGAATCATAGTCAAACTTTGGGCAGAGTGCAGGGAATCTTATGGAAGAAGAGGGAGATAGAAAGACCTGAAGGGGACAGGAGCTCCACAAGGAGACCAATAGAGCCAAAAAACCTGGGCTAGGATGGTCTGCAGAGACTAACATTCCAACTTATATCAAAACTTAATAAATGGGACCTCATGAAAATAAAATTTAAAAAAAAAAAACCTTTTGTAAGGCAAAGGACACTGTCAATAGAACAAAACAGCAGTCTACAGATTGGGAAAAGATCTTCTCCAATCCTGCATCTTACAATGGACTAATATAATGATCTTAAGAAATTAAGAACCAACAAACAATCCAGTTGAAAAATGGGGAACAGACATAAACAGATAATTCTTATGAGAGGAATCTCAAATAGCAGAGAAGTACTTAAAGAAATGTTCAACGTCTTTTCTTATTTTTAATTCTGTTAACTTGGATCATCTTTCTTTTGGTTAGTCTTGGGATTTAATTATATTTTTGAATTTCTTTGTTCCTATTCATTATTTCAGCTTTGGCTTTTTCTTTTATATCGTTTTCTGCTAGATTTGGGTTTCTTGTTTTTATAAATTCTTGATTTGTATCTTTTGGTTATTTGTGTACTTTGCTATTTTTTGATACATACACTTAAGGCCATGAACTTCCTTCTTAGAACTACTTTTAATGTGTTCTGGATATTTTATTGTCTGTATTGTTTCAGACATACTTTTATTTACTTGTTGATTTCGTCTTTGATTCCTTTCCTGTTCAGTAATTAGCCATTTAATCTCCATGAGTTTAGAATATGCTAGAGTTCGGGGTTCATTTAGATAGTGCACATTTGAGAACACTTATAGAGGACTAGTGTTTTTGATGGGAGACATGATGTCTCGGCCCATTTATATTGATTTTGTTTTATAGCAGTGATGAACAGAATTGTTCACAGAGCTAAACTCATAGGGAATTATTTCTTTGGTATTCTATCAGTGCCCTGGATTATTTTGTTTGTTTTCTGCTTTTATTTGTTTGCTAGATTTTTTTTTTTTTGTTCTCATCAGGAAAAGTCATACAATAGTGTCTCACCCATCACTTCTAAGTTTAGGAATTTTAATCATTATTCTCTTTCTCTTGGTTAACATAATTAAACATTTTTATTTAGTTGATTATATCAGAGTGTACTTTATTTAACTATTTAAAGGCTGTTTATCAGTATATATTTAAGATAAATATACACATTATATGAGATACATATTTTCAAAGCTCCGTGCTCTACGTAATTGTACGTATATGCTTTTAATTCCAAATTATCAGTAGAATTGATAAATATTTTGAATTACATTTATATATAGCTTAATTTTTAAAATATGATGGGAATAAATTAAGAAAAAATAAGATTCCTGGAAACTCAAGGATACATAAGATACATGCTATATTATTATGCTCAAATGGGAAAAAGTTATAGATGGATTTAAAGCACTAGAACACATTTATTTGTAGCTGGATAAATAGTGACAAAATTAAACATGAATGAGGGCTGTGTATGTTTTGTAATCCAAGTGTATATTCATGGTGCACATTATTAGCACATATCTGTTTATGCATGTTATATGTCAATAAAAATTCACTTAAAATTAATTTGAAAATTTTCCATGTACACATTTTGTCTAAGTTCTGGGAAGACAGTGAAAGAATCAGAGACATTTGCTTTATGTCTTGGATTTTCATGCAAAGATAACCAAAGATTCATGATTCCTTTGTTTTTAATTGCTGAGTAGTATTCCAATGTATAAATGTGCCACAATTTCTGTATACATTCCTCAGTTGAGGGACATCTGGGTTGTTTCCAGATTCTGGCTATTAGGAACAAAGCTGCTATGAAAATGGTTGAGCAAATGTCATTGTTGTATACTTGAGCATATTTTGAGTATATGCCTAGGAGTGATATAGCTGGGTCTTGAGGAAGCCCTATTCCTAGTTGTCTGAGAAAGCACCAGATTGATTTCCAGAGTGGTTGTACAAGTTTACATTCCCACCAGCAGTGGAGGAGGGATCCCCTTTCTTCACATCCTCTCCAGAGTAAGTTGTCACTTGAGTTTTTGATCTTAGCCATTCTGATGGGTGTAAGGTGAAAGCTTGGGGAAATGGTGGGAACTAGAAAAGAATATCCTGGGTGAGGTATCACAGAAGCAAAAAGACACACATTGCATATACTCACTGATAAGTGGATATATAATATAGGATAAGTGTGATAAAATCAGCACACCTAGAGAAGCTAAGCAAGAAGAATGGCCCTGGGTAAGATGATCAATCCTCATTCAGAAGGGCAAACAGAATGGACAGTAGAAGAAGGAGCAAATAGGAAAAAGGACAGGAGCCTACCACAGAAGGCCTCTGAAAGAGTCTACCCAGAAGGGTATCAAAACAGATGCTGAAAGTAACAGCCAATTCTTAGACAGAGTACAAGGAATCTTATGAAAGAAGGGGGAAATTAAAAATGGAGGGGATAGGAGCTCCACAAGAAAAGCAACACAACCAAAAAAATCTGCACACACAAGTCTTTTCTGAGACTGATACTCCAACCAATGACCATGCATACAGATAACCTAGAACCTCTACACAGATGTAAACCATGGCAGCTTAGTATTCGTGTGGGTACCCTAGTAAGGAAAACAGAGGCTGTCTGTGACATAAACTCAGTGGCTGGCTCTTTGATCATCTCCCCCTGAGGGGGGAAGGTACAGCCTTGTCAGGCCACAGAGGAAGACAATGCAGCCAGTCCTGATGAGACCTGATAGGTTAGGGTCAGATGGAAGGGGAGGAAGACCTCCCCTATCAGTGGACTTAGAGAGGGCCATGGGAAGAGATGAGGGAGGGTGGAATTGGGAGGGGATGAGCGAGAAGCTACTGTGATTAACAAAAAATAAATTATTAATAAAAGATAGACAAAGTTTCAAATATACTTGCCTATGTTTGAAAGGGCATAACATCATGGCCTAGTTACTGTACATAATTTTCTACACACTAGAAAATGTACTTAACTAATATGTCCTGTAGATACTGGGAAATAACCAAAGAGCTGACAGATATCCATGTGACGACTGTGTGATTTGTTCAGAGATTTGAGAAAGTGTTGAGATTGGACATCTCCAACAGTTGTGGAATATAAAGGTCAGGATGACTCTGTGAAGTACAGTAGATTTATCTAGTTTCCAAATAGAGTGAAAACTGATCCTCAGATGCTCCTTTCCAGCCCTGCATTCTGTCCCAAGGAATATGAATAAATTAAATATTGAGGAGTCCTTGGGTAACTGGCCAAAGGAAAAGCCAAGTTCCACTTAATTGTAGAAGTAGAATTCTGAGCCAGAAAAACAAAGAGAACAAATTGCCTTGTCTATATTCTCTACGGAAACACACTTGAAGTATTGGCATCAATACATGGACACTTGCCTGTTTCAAATTTCAGTTCATTTACCAACATTGACCATTAGCAACAGAAAATATTAATGTTAAAACTTATTTAAACTACACTTGTGAAAAAGAAATACAACTGCGATAAACTGAATTGTAGACAACAAAATCACTTATATTAAGATGCCCACAGAACAGATATTCAATTTCAAAATGAACCTACAAATACTAAGGACATAACTTGTAATGAGAAAACTTAGAATCACAATTATAGAACTCAGCAAATATACTGTGTAAAAGAGAGAAATCACTTTAGAAATAATGAAAAAACTAGAAAAAGAAATAGCAAATTAAGATAGATTATGCTATAGAGGAGACATTTAAAACAGGAGAAAAAAATTAAAGATGAAAATATTCAGTGAGAGGAGAAGATTCTCTTTAGT
>REGO01001294.1:48876-59960 GCA_010120015.1 Rhombomys opimus
TAAATGGTGGGACCTGGAAAGGATCATCCTGAGTGAGTTGTCCCAGAAGCAAAAAGACACACACAGTATATACTCACTCATATAAACATACAACACAGAATAAACCCACTAAAATCTGTACATCTAAAGAAACTAAGCAAGAGAGAGGACCCTACCTAAAACGGTCAATCCCCATCCTGAAAGGCACTGAGGATGGACATCCAAAGAAGAAGAAAACAGGAAACAACCTAGGAACCTGCTACAGAGGGCCTCTGAAAGCCCGAAGAAGAAAACAGGAAACGACCTAGGAACCTGCCACAGAGAGCCTCTGAAAGCCTCTGCCAAGCAGACTGTGAAAGCAGATACTGAGCCTGATGGCCAACTGACAGGCAGAGTGAATGGAATTTTATGTAAGTAGTGGGAAATAGTAAGAGCTGGAGAGGACAGGAACTCCACAAGGAGAACAACAGAACAAGAAAATAATTATCTTTTAATAAATAAATAATTATCTTTTCAGTTTTGGATTACTATTTTAAGATTTTTGTGGCCTTATACCTAAAGCAGTACTCTTATAGTCATGTACAAAACTTGGAATGTTTATAATTTAACACAAATTTTAAAAATGAGGTACTCAAACTCATTATGCTAAAAAACATGACAGAATCAGATGTATTTCATATGCAAATAGGCAAATGTTTTGTGGGTTCAATCTGTTCCTGAATTTCTCTTCAGGTAGTTACTTCATAAATAAAACCTAATATTTTTCTCACTTGATTTTTAAGTCAGGAAACCTATTAAGAAAGGTAATGCAAATGTGTTTACTTGAAATTGTCTTTAATTTCTTTAGAATGTTATGTTTACACCAACCGCTGACATTGCAAGAACACTTGAAGACACTTTATTCCAGGGTGAGGATCTGTTATATAGTAGTCATGCTACTTTGAATCTAATTTTCCAAACAAATAACAGAAAGAACAGCAGGTGTTTTCGCCTAACCCCATTGGTTATGATTAGAGATATTACAAAACTATGAAAATTGATGTTGACATACAATTTTGAAAGCTAATTTCCATGTGTGTGTGACATGCCACAGCATATCTGAAATTTGTGTATTCCCACTTGCCAGAGCAACACATTATTTGTTAGAGCCTTTAGTTCTAAGAGCAGATCTTGTCAACTTTAATCAGTGTCTAGCTATTAATGGTAGCTTTTAATGATTTCTGCAAAAGACATACACTTCAATTAGTATATTTCCAGGACAAACATTGCAATTATTCTGATGATGAATCTAATGTTGCCAGAATCCATTGTACCACACAGGTAAGACAAAATTATCAAATATAATCAGTACTGTGCACATATTTCAGGAACATCTTAATCTTTTCCTTGATTTTTCCTTAAACTACACAGCAGATAGTGAATACAAAATATCTTCAATAATACGAAATAAAAATAAAAATTGAATTACTGAATTAATAATGTTAACAAAACTCCCCAGTTGCACTTCATCATTTTTATTGATATTATTTTTTACAACTTAGTCATTTGTATCCAGATTGTATCCCTCTCCTCATCTCCTCCTGGTCCCACCCTCCATCCCTCTTCCCCCTCATTCCCCTCCCTCAGTCCAATGACAGGGGAAGTCCTCTCCCCTATGATCTGACCCTAGCCTTTTTAGTCCCATCAGGTCTGCCTGAATCCTCTTCCTCTGTGGGTTTGCAAGGTCACCCCATCAAAGGGAAGTGATTAAAGAGAGCAGGTAATCTAGCTCATGTCAGAGACTGCCCCTGCTCCCCTTTACAGGAAACTCACAGGAAGACTGAGGAACCTATGGACTACATCTGAGCAGGGGGTCTATGCCTCTCCATGCATATTCCTTGGTTAATGCATCAGTCTCTGTTAGTCCCCCTGGGCCAAGATTTTTTGGCTTATTTGGTCTCCTTGTGTGGTTCCTGTCCCCTCCAGGTACTTCTATAAGGGCCCCATCTTCTGTAAGACTCCCTGCACTTTATCCAAAGTTTGGTTGTCAGTCTCTGCATTTTCTTCCATTTCCTGCTGGGTGGAGTCTTTTTATAGGACATTTGTGGTAGGCTCCTATTCTGTTGAGTCTTTTCTACTAGTTCCAGTGTCTTTCTTGTTTGTCCTTCTGAATGAGAAATAACCATCTTCCCTAGAGTCATCTTTGTTATTAAGCTTTTCTAGATTTGTAGATTTTATTTAGTATGTTTATCCTATATTATAATGCTAATATTCACTTATAAGTGAATATATATTATGTGAGTTTTTTTGCTTCTGGGTTCCCTCACTCAGGATAATATTTTCTGGTTCTAAACATTTGCCTTCAAATTTCATGGTTTATTTGTTTTTAAAAGCTGGGAGAAAATTTGCTGGCTTTCTTTCTCAGTTAACTTCCAAGAGAATCGTGCATACTCCTAAATCTTATGCTTTAGACAAAATACAAGGAAGTTAAATAGGAAAATTGAAAAATGTTTATGTGCAAATTTCATAATTTCCTGGTTTTTAATTGCTGAGTAGTATTCCATTGTGCAAAAGTACCACAATTTCTGTATCGATTCATCCATTGATGGACATCTGGTTTGTTTCCAGGTTCTGGCTATTGCAAATAAAGCTGCCACAAACATGGTTGAGCAAATGTCCTTGTTGTGTACTTGAGCATCTTTTGGATATAGGCCTAGGAGTGGTATAGCTGGATCTTGAGGAAGCGCTGTTCCTAATTGTCTGAGAAAGCACCAGATTGATATCCAAGGTGGTTGTACCAGTTTACATTCCCACCAGCAGGGGAGGAGGGTTCCCCTTTCTCCACAACCTCTCCAGCATGTGTTGTCATTTGAGGTTTAAATTTTAGCCATTCTGATAGGTGTAAGGTGAAATTTCAGGGTCGTTTTGATTTGTATTTCTCTGATGGCTAAGGATGTTGAGCATCTCTTTAAGTGTTTCTCTGCCATTCTATATTCCTCTACAGAGAAATCTGTGTTTAGCCCCATAACCCATTTTTTAATTGAATTGAAGGCAAATGATGGGACCTAGAAACGATCATTCTGAGTGAGGTATCCCAGAAGGAGAAAGACACACATGAGTGTGTGTCTTATATATAAGTGAGTCTATATACTCACTTATATAGACCTATAATATAAGATAAACATACTGAAATCTATACACCTAAAGAAGATAAACAAGAAAGAGGACCCAGGGTAAGATGATCAATCCTCACTTAGAAAGACAAATGGGATGGACATTGGATGTAGGAAAAAACAAGTAACAGGATAGGAGCCTACCATAGGCACCTCTGAAAGACTACCTAGCAGTGTATCAAAGCAGATATTAAGACTCATAACCAAACCTTCGGAAGGGTGCAGGGAATAATATGAAAAACGGGGGAGTTAGTATGACCTTGAGAGGACAGACAGGAGATCCACAAGGATCAAATATATCTGGGCACAGGGGTCTTTTATGAGACTGTTTCTCCAACCAAGGACCATGTATGGATATAACTTAGAACCCTCGCTCAGATGTAACCTGTGGTAGCTCAGTATCCAAGTGTAATTTCCTAGTAAGGGGTACAGGGAAGAGCAGCCCTGCTAAGCCACAGAGGAGGACTTTACAGCCAGTCCTGAAGACACCTGATAAGCCAGGATCAGATGAAAGGTAGGAGGTCCTCCCCTATCAGTGGACTTGGAAAGGGGCGAGGAGGAGATGAGAGAGGGAGGGTGGGATTGGGAAAAATGTTTACAGATGCAATTTCATTCACTCTATTCTACATGATATCAGAGTTAGGAGGTGAATTTTTTTACGTCTTTTTTTTTAATTTTTGAGACTATAATATAATTATTACAACATTACTATCTTATGCTTCCCCCTTGTAATGCCTCCCATATACTCAACTTTTTCTCATTTTCATTTCATGGCTGCTTCATCATAATTGGTGTGCATGTATATATTTGCATATATATAAGCATCACGGACACACACATGTATGTTACTAAATATAACCTGATTATACAATATTACTTGTATGTATGTTTTCAGGGCTGACTATCTGAAATTGAACAGCCAATTGATGTACTCTTTTCTAGTAAAGTTTTTCATAACCTGCTCTCCTCAATTGCCTATATTACTCTCTGTAGTGTTGAGGCCTCAAGAGCTTTCCTCATCTCTTGTGGTTTTTCCACTGTTCTATTTCTTGTTCAGCTAATGTTTGGGTACTCATGTTGACGACAGACTATATGTGCATATTCTAGCATTACTAGGAGACTCATAAAACTGCAAGTTGCCTTACGCTCTGGAACTGACAGTGTTTCTGGACCCTTTTGCACATGTTCCAAAAGCCTTAGGGAAAGTCTGTTTTCTTTAGATGAGTCCATCAGCGCTAGGACAGCAAGTGTGCATGTAGGGTAAGGTTTGGTGTAATGGTCTCCATGTGTTGCAAAGAGAAGTCCTTAATGAGGCGTGAAGTATACACCAACCTGTGGTACAAGGGCAAACGTTTACAGAGCACTGCCAACACTAACCTACTTTAAGAAACTATCTGTCACCTATTATCATCCACAGCAGTGCCCCTGCCATCTCAGCTGGTCCAGGGAAAATACAACCTTGGAGATTATTTACAGCTCTCTGGATTGTGGACCCCAGCCACAAAGATGGTGTCCTTAACTTTATGTTTCCTTAAGTGTCTAACTTTTAATTTCAATTATTTATAAAATTGGACAATTATTTACAGAATATATATATTATATTATTTATTTATTTTCCCCATATCTTTTATCAAATTGATTGTGGAAAATAATAAACTCATAAAATATTACAGTAAACATATAACAATACTGAGTGATACTGCAACTCTTTAACTCATTGCAGAGGCAGGGGCATGCTATACAAAACATGCTATAAGAACTGAAAGCTAGATGAAAAATATGCTTGTGTGCAGGCTGTTCTTTTATTTCATCATAATTGCTTAATTCTAAAGTTTCCTGCTAAATAAGTTCCAATTTTAAACTCAAAAACGATTAGAAATTAAAAGCACCATGATATGAACATTGGTAATTAAAGAGTACAGTGTGGAGTTGGATGCAAACAGGAAAAGAAACAGGACATAATTTTAAGACAAAGATATCTATTTGCTGAAAACTGCATTGCTGATTCTGAGAGAGTCCTTTAGAAATTCATTTTTTAAAATTCTATAGATTACATCAATTTATATCTATAGAATATGCTGTTTAAACTTTTAACTCAATTTCTTCATGCATTTTATTATAACTTATGGAGTAAATATTATTAAACAAATACTGTTAAGGGAACTACAACCATAAATGATGACAATTAAAACCATCACCACAATCATTAGAGCTGTCATCTTAAAAAATTATTTTAATTGTTTAACCAATGAAGAAACTGGAAAGACAGCAGGCAAGTTGGAGTCAGCAGCTGACGTGGATAGGAACAGTATGGAAAGTTTAATTTATGAAAAATACCAGGTTACAAATATATAGATAAAATGAGGAAGTTTTATAGATTTTTGAAGGGGTCTGTGAGTAGAAAACAATAAATTCTAATGCTTATGGAGACAAGTAAACATGTTTTGAGGCAAGAGTTCTTAAAATAGTGCGAATGGAGCATACCTGGAGGGGGAAAGACATCCACAGACAGAGAATTTCACCAAAATCTAAAACAAAACATCCTTGGAGTTTTCTCTGAGTTCTCACATTTTCTTTTCTACATGAGATGGTTAGAAGTTGATATAAAAAGTAGCATGATAGCATATGGGTGTTAATACAGCCTCAATGTTTATTAAAGGGTTCAATGTAAATATGTCCATATCTACAGGCAAATTTTTATCTGAAATACTTGAAAAGAGAATAATATGTATGTTTTCATTTAAGAAGCATTACAGACTTGTATTAATTGAGGTTTAAAGTTTTTCTGTGTCCTACCTCATAAATATGTATTACAATTTTAGGTCTATTATGTAGATATTTCCTAATGCAAAGCCAGAATATTAAAGTTTTGATAGAATAGAAAATGTTCAAGCTACAAAGGACTTTAAAAATAGCACAGGGAAATACCTAGCCAGCATAAGTAGGAGAACACTTTAGGGGCATGCCAGGAAACTAAGGAGTAAAGAGCCTTGATACTTTTTTTTCTTTTTGTCATCTTAAATCTATTTTTAAATTTAGTTTTATTTCTATATTTAATTGTTATAATTGATTCACTTTGTATCCCTGCTGCAGCCCTCTTCCTTGTCTTCTCCCAGTCCCACCCACCCACCCTCCCTCTTCTTCCCCTGTGCCTTTTCCTTAGTGCCCTGCTAGAAGAGGTCCTCCTCCTCTTCTATCTGACCTTAGCTTATCAGGTCACATCAAAGCTGGCTGCATCATCTTCCTCTGTGGCCTGGCAAGGCTGCATCTTCCAGAGGGATGTGAACAAAGAGCTTGCCACTGAGTTCATGTCAGAGACAGCTCCTGTGTCCCTTATTAGGGAACCCACTTTGAATAGGAGGTCTAGTTCCTCTCCAGGCAAGGTTTGTAGTTGAAGTAATCTGTCTCTATAGACCCCCCTGGGCTCAGGTATTTTGGGTCTGTTGTTCTCCTTGTGGAATTCTTGTCCCCTCCAGGTCTTTCTATCTCCCTCTTCTTCCATAAAGATTGCAGCACTCTGCCCAAAGTTTGGCTATGAGTCTCAGTATCACCTTCCATACCGTGGTGGGTAAAGTCTCTCAGAGGTCCTCTGTGGAAGACTCCTGTCCTGTTCCTTGTCTTCTCCTACTTATGATGTCTATCTTGTTTGTCCTCCTGCTTCTGGGATATCTGACTCAGGATGATCTTTTCTAGTTCCCACCATTTGCCAGGAAATGTCATGATTTTCTTGTTTTTAATTGCTGAGTAGTATTCCATTGTATAAATGTACCACACTTTATGCATCCATTTCTCCGTTGAGGTTGAGGGACATTCTGCCTTATACGAAGAGAGCTGCTATGAACATGATTGAGCAAATGTTCTTACTGAATGGGGGGGGGCATTTTTCAGGTATATGCCTAGAAGAGATATAGCTAGGATCTTGAGGTAGCACTATTCTTAATTTTCTGAGGAAGTGCCAGACTGATTTCCAAAGTGGTTGTACAAGTTTACATTCCCACCATCATCTCCAGCATATGTTGTCACTTGAGTTTTTGATCTTAGCCATTCTGATGGGTGTGAGGTGAAAGCTCAGGGTCATTTTGATTTGCATTTCCCTAATGGCTAATGAGGATGAGCATTTCTTTAAGTGTTTCTCTACCATTCGATATCCTTCTGTTGAGAATTCTCTTTTTAGCTCTGAACATCATTATATAACTGGATTACTTGGTTTGTTGGTATTTAACTCCTCAGTTCTTTATTTATTCTCAATATTATCTCACTGTCAGATGTAGGGTTGGCATATTTTCCCAGTCTGTAGGCTGTTGTTTTGTTCTGAAGACAGTGTACTTTGCTTTACAGAAACTTTTCCCCACTTTTTCTTCTAACAGATTTAGTGTGTCTGGTTTTATTTTGAGGCCTTTGATCCACTTGTACTTTAAATTTGTGCAAGGTGACAAATATGGGTCTATATTCATTTTTATACCTGTAGACATCCAGTTAGAGCAGTACCATTTGTTGAAGTTGCTGTCTTTTTTCCATTGTATGGTTTCGGCTTCTTTGTCAAAAATTGTCAACTTTGTCTAGAAGTGTGTGGGTTTATTTCTGCATCTTTGATTCAATTCCATTGGTCCACTAGTCTGTTTTTATGACAGTACCATGCCATTTTTATTAATGTTGCTCAGTAGTTCAACTTGAGATTTGGGATGGAGATACCTCCAGAAGCTCTTGTATTGTACAGGATCATTTTAACTATTCTGGCTTTTAGGTTTTTCCATGTGAGACTGAGAATTGTTCTTTCAATCTGTAAAAAATTGAGTTGGTAATTTGATGGGAATTTCATAGAACCTGTAGATTGCTTCTGGTAGGATAGCCATTTTCACTATGAGCACGGGATACCTTTCCAGCTTCTGATATCTTCTTTATTTCTTTCTAAGAGACTTGAAGTTTTTGTTTGTTTGTTTTTGTTTTTGTTTTTGTTTTCATATAGGTCTTTCATTGCTTGGTTAGAGTTACACCAATGTACTTTATGTTATTTGTCGCTATTGTGAAGGGTATTGTTTCACTAATTTCTTTCTCAGCCCGTTTGTCTTTTGTATACAGGAGGATTTCAGATTTTTTTTTGAGGTAATTTTTTATCCAGCCACTTTGCTGAAGGTGTTTATTAGCTGAAGGAGTTCTCTGGTAGAATCTTTGGATTCACTCATATATACTATCATATCATCTATGAATAGTGATACTTTGACTTGTTTCTTTCTGATTTATTTTTTGTTATTCTAGTTTTTTTTTTTACAAAAAGAGTTTATTACACAAAATTAAAACTTTCTTAAACAACAAACAAAATAATCAAGGGCCAAAAAACTGAAAAGAATGAATAGAAAAATATGTACAAGTCATATATTTAATAGGATTTCAAGTTTATAAGACAAACAAATCAAAAACAGCAAAATTTGATCTTACAAATGGGTTTGCAAAAGTAAATATTTCCCAGTAGAAGACATACAAATTTCCAAAACGAATATCAAAAATATCGTCAACACCATACATTTTCTGAGAAAAATCAAATAAAATCAATGACATTGATTTACACTTGATTAAGATGCCTATTACAAAAGTACATAAACAAAATACACGTTTTGGTAAGAATGTGAAGAACAGAGTACCACCTAGACTCGTTGTGGGAATGTAAAGTGATAGACCTACTATTCCAAACAAAGTGGAAATCAGGATGGGAAAAGCCCAAAAGTTCAGAGCACTTACTGCTCTTATAGAGGATGCTCCACTTCCTAGCATCCATGATAAATGGCTCACAGTAAACTGCAACTTCTGCTCCAGTGGGTCCGATGTCCCTAATTTCTTCAGACAGCAACCTTCTTGTGCACAGGCATAAATACAGATAGTTTATGTGGACCTATCTGCATTGCCCACGAGGAACGCTGGGGTTGGCTACCCAGAGGCTATTTTAAGCTGTGGGCTGGCTTCCCCCAGGGTCAGAAGATTGCTCAAGGTTCCTGAATAAACTGCATTGAGAAGAACAAAAAAAAAAAAAAGATCAGAAAGAAGGAGAGGAGGACCTCCCCTATCAGTGGACTTGGGGAGAGGCATGCATGCAGAAAGGGGGGGAGGGAGGGACTTATGGGTGGATACAAAAGGAATAAAGTGTATTTAATAAAAGTTAAATAAAAAAAATTAAAAAAACAAGAAAATAAACCTTTAAAATAGCAAAAAATATCTTTTAAAAATCTTTAAAAACGAAAGTTGTTCAAAATCTTAAAAGTAAAAGAATTGTGTGATCTAGGAATCCCATAGTTCCATAGATAGTGCAAAAAAAAATACTGAAAAGAAAGAGATAGCCCCACTCTCATAGTCATTGCAATATTATTCACATATGCTAAGACATGGATTCTTTGCAAGTATTAAAAATAATTAATGGATATTATGAATGTGAGGCATATGTCTACACAGTATGCTTTATACTTAAAGGTGGCCTGCCATTTTCATGAATGAATGTGGGTAGCTTAAGACAGCATAAGCCACAGAAGGTAGATGCTACAGGATTTATTTATGTGTAGGAGCTGAATTTGTATCCATTTGGTCTCCTTTAATTATCTTAATACTCTAGCTAGGACTTCAAGAGCTATGTTGAAGAGAAAAGCAGAGAGTGGGCAGCCTTGCCGTGCCCCTGACTTCAGTGGGATTGATTTAAGTTTCTCTCCATTTAACTTGATGTTGGTTATAGGTTTGCTGTATATTGCTTTTACTATGTTTATGTAAGTGCCCTGTATCCCTGTTTTCTCCAAATTTTTAAACATGGATGGGTGATGAATTTTTTCAAATGCTTTCTTGGCATCTAAGGATATGATCAAGTGAAGTATTTGAGAAATCTCTTCCTTATAAAACTATGCCATTTATAAGTCTTCACATTATAAATGGCAAAATGATTTGTTTTACTTTTAAATAATTTTTAGCCAACTGTATTTTTCCGGAATGAAATGAACTAGTGCATTAAAGTGTACAATGAGTAAATCTCCTCAAGAAATTTTAATCCATTACCATGATTCTGTGACTATTCCACAATAAAACTTACCAGATAATTTTAACTTGAAGTTAAAAATACAATGTCTAACCTTCATGTATATACTCTCAATGAATGTCAATATACTGCGAAGCATTTTGCGTAAGTGGAGAAGGCTGGGGTCACAAAAAAAAAAAATGCAGTGAGAAAAGGAAAGAAAACTATTTGGCTCAGTTGTCTTTAAGTTTTACAGGGTTGGACTGGCACGGTTTGTATATGTTGAAGGTAAACAATACGATGTCTTGATAAATGTTCTGTTGCTCAATCATTTTCCCAATGAAATCAGCATAGCTGTCACCTTCCAAGATGTACGACAAAGTTCCACATTTGAAATTTCTTATAACATAAAGTCTGTACTCTTTGATAATGCTTTTATGAAGTAAAAAAAATACTGTTATTTTCTTTTGACATGAAGAGTTGTGCTGTGAATACTGAAATGAATGTTATGGTTTTGATTTAATCCTTGGTTCTTCCTTGGGAAATGTAATGCTTCAGCACAATTCTGACCAAAACAACTTAAAAATGATATATGGTGACATGTTTCTTTCAATTTAGAGGACTGGAGAGAGGTTGCGCTTGAGATCATTTACAGAAGTGATGTATGTGGGGATAAACAAAAATAATAAGTAAAACTTTTCTTACAAGTCTCCAAATACTGTTAAAAACACAGTGACTTCAATTCCCTAAATGAAAAAAAAATTGGTGGGATTAAATTATTCACAATATACCTTGCTTTTCTCATTCTTCTCTCAAAACCCCAAACTATAAAAAGATTTCTCTTAAGTTTTTATTATAGAAAAATCACAAAGACCAAATATATCTGGGCATAGGGTCTTTTCTGAAACTGACATTCAACCAAGGACCATGTATGGATATAACCTAGAACCTCTGCTCAGATGTAG
>REGO01001294.1:74048-96552 GCA_010120015.1 Rhombomys opimus
TGGAATCCGGCCTCTGCTCTCTGGTTTGGCCCTGCTTCTTAGATGTGCCCCGCCAGTTCTGTGCTGCTGTCACTGCCAGGTTCTGAGGTCTTGCTGCCGCTGGAAATTTCAGGGTGGTCACGTCAGTGGTGAACAACGTAACCAGGCTCTCTCTGTTCTCTGGTTTGGCCCTGGTTAGTCATAAACTGGAGGGCTGTTGTGCCCCGCCAGCTCAGTGCTGCCCCACCAGCCAAGTCCCACTGTAACTGGTGACTGGGTCGCTAGTCCCGATGCTTCCTGGGAAGTCCTGGAAAGTCCTGGATTCTCTTCACTGTGCTCTCCAAGCTTGGGAGGCCCAGCACCTGGTGTATCTAGGTTGTATGACGTTTCTGCCTGGTTTTGGTGAATATATGGTGTATTGTGGGATTGGGCGGGCCGTACCGTCACTGATGGCTTTCCTGCGGAGCTAGTATGGCGTCCAGCAGACTCGGGCCCTGGGGGGATGGTGTAGCCGCCGCGCGGATCTGGGACTCCGGGACAAGTACTGCTGATCTTTGCCTGCCGCTAAAGGGCTTGGAGCTCTGCCCCAGCGGCTGTATACCTCAGGCAGTTAGGTCTGCTCTGAGAAAGACCAGGCAGCTGTGCTTCTGTGCGGAGGTGGAGGGAGGTCTGTGGGAGGGGAGTGCTGCGAGATCAAAGGGTCGTTTTGCTCCTTCCCCAAACAAGTCCCCGGGTGCCCCGAGACCAAAGTTTTCACCTCCTGTGATGTTCCCTGTCGGTCTAGAAATCTCCACCGTTGTCTTCCTGGGTTAGAGGTCCTTCCATTCACCAACTCAGAAGTTCAGGTATTCCACTGCTCAGAAATGGTGTGTGCTCGTCGCCATCTTGGCTCCGCCCCTCTTATTTTCATTTTAATGATTGACAAACATGTGCCACTACGTAACTAAAATGTATTGGCTTAGAATTTCTTAACTTTTAAATTGTGCTAAATCAATACATCCACTAAATGCAATATTGGCAAACACTAAAAGACAGTGCTAAAAAGTGCTAAAAATCCACAGAGTAGGACATTGCAGCCAGTTTTGATGAGAACTGATAAGCTAGGGTCAGATGTAAGGGGAGGAGAACACCCCTTATCAGTGGACTTGTAGAAGGATATAAGAGGAGATGAAGGAGGGTGGTAATGGGAGGAAATGAGAGAGGGAGCTACAGTTGGGATACAAAGTGAATAAACTGAAATTAATATAAAAAAATTTAATTAAAAAATTCTTTAAGTGGATGCAATATGACTGGCCCATTGTATGAGGTTTTCATTAGACTCATGTTGGTGAAACACAACACAATTTTATTGAGCTAGGCTTTAGTTTTTGCCTTATGGCAAAAGATTTATTTCTGATGTTAATGTAAAACACAATTCGTCAATTATTTAAGTGCCCCTGGGGTCTTAACTAATATTTTAATGCCTAACTAGATTTAGATCTACTTGAGAAGGTATTTTCCTCTTTGTCACACTTTTCTCTATAAGCTTTGTGAAAATTTGTTTACAAAGACAAATCTTTCTCTGATGGACCAAAGGGATATTTCTTCTCTTACAATGCCTATGTACTTAAATATTGATTGCTTTGATTGTTCTTACCCTGAGTTAGTCTCCAAACCTCTTTGCTTTCCTGTTCTCTCACACTACATATTTTTTTTGATTTTATAAATCTTCCATTCTTCTCTCCCAATCTTTTCTCCCACCATTTCATGCTCTCTTTTTTTGATGAACTGCTTTTTCCATTTTTAAAATTACTTTTACTCTTCTCTCATATATTACGCCTTGACTACAGTTTCTCCTCCTCTCCCTTCCCCCAGTCTCTTTCCCTTACCATTCCCCATAAATAGCAGGCCTCTCTGAGATTTCAGCCAAACACAGCATAACAAGCTATACTAAGTCCAGGCAGGCACACACCATCATATAAATGCTGGACAAGGCAACCTAGTAGAAGGAAAAGGCAAAGGAGTCAGAGCCAGCTTCGTACTTTGATCATTAATAGTCTCTTAGGAGCACTAAGCCACCCCACCATAACAAACATGAAGGGTACCCAGGCAGACCGCCAGGCTCCCGGATTCCTGCAGGCCTCCATAGTCCCAGTCAATTGAGTTGATTCTGTGGACCACGTTCTCCTGTCCCATACACTTTTGGTTCTGCTAACCCTTTTCCCCTCTCCACTGCAGGACTACCTGATCTCCACTCAATGTTTGGCTGTGGGATTTTGCATCTGCTCCCATCTGTCTCTATATGAAGTCTCTCTGGTGGCTTTGAAGACAATTCTGCTGGGCCCTAGTCCCAGAACACTGTAGGCTGATGTTCTAATCTCTCCACCTGAGGCTTTCTTTGCCTGACTACAAAAGATGGCCGGTTCAGGTTCCCTGTCCTCTATTATCAGGAGTCACTGCTAGGTTAACTCCTGTAAATTCTTTGGAGTATGTGTTGTACCATGTCTCCTCCAGGTGAAAAAACCTGAAATGAGACCCCAATTTCAATCACTCCTCTCAGTATTTTCTCATGCCTTCCCCCTTACCTGATTCCTCCTGGCTCCCAGCCCCAAAGACTGGCAGTTCAACTTAAAATTCCTTCTAGTTTCCCTTCCACTGGAGATTTCCGGTCCCCCACGTAAGCCCTACTTGTTACTTAGCTTCTCTGGGTCTGGACAGTAACATGCCAACTTTTATTTACAGCTAGTAGTCACTTAAAAGTGAGTACATACCACGTTTTTCTCTCAGACTCTGGGTTGTTTTGTTTTTACAGCTGAGGTTAAGTATTGTTCTTTCAAGATCTGTAAAAAAATGTGTTGGAATTTTGGTGGGGATTGTGTTGAATCTGTACATTGCTTTTGGTAGGACGGCTACTTTTACTCTGCTAACCTTAGTAATCCAGGAGCATGGAAGAGCTTTCCGTCTTCTGATATATTCTCCAATTTTCTTCTGCAAAGACCTGAAGTTTTTACTCACACAAGAGTTGCATTTGCATGGTTAGGATTACCCCAAGGTATTTTTTATTATTTGTGACTATTGTGAAAGGTGCTTCCCTGATTTCTTTCTCAGCTGGTTTGTCATTTTTATATAGGAGGATTACTGAGGGTTTGTTTTATGTTTTTTGTTGGTTGGTTGGTTTGTAATTAAATTTGTATCCAGGCACTTCTCTGAGGAGTTTATGACATGTATGAGATGTAGAAGTTCCCTGGTAGAATACTTGGGATCATATGCGTATACTATCATATCATCTGCAAATAGTGATACTTTGACTTCTTCATTGCCAGTTTATATCTTCCTGATCTCCTTTAGTTGTGTTATTGCTCTAGCTAGAACTTCAAGTACTATATTGAAAAGATATGGAGAGAGTGGACAGCCTTGTCATAGTCTCAATTTTAGTGAGATTGCTTTTATTTTCTCTCCATTTAATTTCATGTTGGCTTGTTGTATATTGCCTTTATTATGTTTAGGTATTTGCCTTGAATCCGAGATCTCTCCAAGACTTTTATCATGAAGTAGTGTTGGATTTTGTCAAAGACTTTTCAGCCTTTACAATGATCTTGTGGGATTTTTTTTTTCCATTTTGTTTATATGGTAGATTGCATTGACAGATTTTCATGTACTAAGCCAGCCCTGTATTACTGGGATGAAGCTTACTTGATCATGGTACATGGTCATTTTGATAAGTTCTTGGATATTTTTAATTATTTTATTGATATCATTTTATTATTTTATTGAGAATAAAATAATAAATGAGTAAATATACATAGGGGAAATTGGTCTGAAATTTTCTTGATGAATCTTTGTGCAGCTTGGGTATCAGGTGACTGTGGCTTAATAAAATGAATTTGACAATGTCCCTTCTGTTTCTACTCTGTGTAGTAATTTGAGGAATATTGATATTAGCTCTTTTTTGAATGTCTGCTTGAATGTTGTGCTAAAACTGTCTGACACTGGACTTATTTTGATGTCTGTGTCTATATCTTTAGGGGATGTAAGTCTATTTATGTTCTTAATCTGACCTTGATTTCACTTCTATAAGTGGTATTTATCAAGAAAATTGTCCATTTCTTCTATATTTTCAAATTTTGTGGAGTACAAATGTGACTTAATGATTCTTTGGATTTCTTCAGTTTCTCTTGTTACCCCTCTCCTATTGTTTCAAATTTTGTGTTTTAGTTTCTCTATCATGTTGATTTTCTCAAATAGCAGCTATTTGTTACATTGATTATTTGCTTTCTTTTTATTAATTTCAGCTTCAGTTTACTTCTGTCCTGCTGTCTGCTTCTCTTGGGTATGTTTGTTCTAGAGCTTTCAGGTGGGCTGACAAGTTACTATTATGAGACCTCTCTAATTTCTTTATGAAGGCACTAAGTGCTATGAGCTCTCCTCTTAGCACTGCTTCCATCCATTGTATCTCCTAAGTTTGGGTATGTGGTGCATTCCCTTTCACTGAGTTTTTGAAGTTTTTAAGGTTTTCTTTTTTTTTTTTTTTTAATTTCTGCCTTGACTTAATAGTTTTTCAGCAAGGAATTGTTCAGTTTCCATGAGTGTGTTGTTTCTGTTGTTGAAATCCAGCTTTTATCCATGGGTGCCTGATAGGTTACAGAAAGTCGTTTCAATTTTTTGTAACTTCTGAGAGAGGTTTTATGACTGAGTTGACTAAATATGTGATCAGTTTTGGACAATATTTCATGAGGTAATGAGAAAATGGTATATATAATGTATGTATATATACATAATAAACATTATATGTATATATTCTTTATTGTTAATATGTATTATATTTTATTCACTTTGTATCTAGACTGCAGTCCTCTCCCTCATCTCTTCCTGGTCCTACTTACCAACCCTCCCTCTCCCACCCCATGTACCTCCCTAGTCCACTGATAATGGAGGTTCCCCCCCACCCCATTATCTGACGCTAGCCTATCAGGTCTCATGAGGACTGTCTGGATTTTTTTTTTCTGTGGCCTAATTAGGCCACCTCTACTGGTGGGTGGGGATATCAAAAAGCCAGCCCCTGAGTACATGTCAGAAACAACCCCTGTTCCTCTCACTAGAGAACTCACATGGAGACTGAGCTGCCCATGAACTACATCTGAGCCAGGGGTCTAGTTCCTCTCCATGCACGGTCCTTGGTTGATTTTTCAGTCCCTGCAGGACCCCCAGGCCCAGATTTTGTTTTTGGCTCTGTTGGTCTCCTTATGGATCTGCTGTCCCTTTGTGGTCTTTCTATCTCCCGCTTATTCTATAAGATTCCCTGCACTCTGCCCAAAGTTTGGCTGTGAGTCTCAGCATCTGCTTTAACATCCTGATGTCTAGAGTCTTTCAGAGGCTCTCTAAGGAAGACTCCTGTCCTATCCTTGTGTTCTACTACTTCCAGTGTCTATCCTTCTGACCCAGGATTAAGCTTCTTCCCTAAGGTCTTCCTTGTTGTTTAGCTTCTTTACATCTATAGATTTTAGTACGTTTATCCTATAGTATATGGCTAATATCCATTTATGTGAGTAGATGTCATGTGTGTCTTTCTGCTTCTGGGGTACCTCACTCTGTTTGAAAGGAATATGTGAACTTCTGAGTGCATCTAAAACATGTACTGCGCAGTGTTGAAACTTACTGAATATCTACTTTTGACAGCTGCCTGCACCAAGATTTCAATAAGAGCAAGGAAAAGAAAGATTATTGGATTTTTTTCCTTTGAAAAGTGCCTTCTTACCTTGTGAAATATAGCCAAGTAGTCAAAGGGTGGTTTGTGAGAGGAAAGGGCAAGAATCTAAGAGGCCAAGCCCTCCTTTGCTACCTCTCCTTAGCAGATGAAGTGTATGCTGAGTGCTGAGCTTCCAGTATTTACACAGGAAGAGCTGAAAAGCAAGAAAATTAATGTTATCTTTTAGCAGTATGTCTGTGAAAATATGAACAAACTTAACACTGGCTGAAAATGTCTAAAAGCTAAGAAAGTAATTCTTTTCTCTCAATGTTCCAACAATTCTTTCTATACTCCTCTACTTTTGTGATCTCACTCTTTAGCCTTAGGCTGATTTATTTGTTCTCCTGCTCTCAAAACATGATTAGAGTCTACAGTGAGAGATGGGTATGCTCTAAGAATTTATACTTTGGTTTCAGGGAAGAAAATAAAATCTTCAATTCAGATGGGATATATGTATGTGTGTATGAATATATAAAATGATAGACCTGTACAGAACAAAATAAGCAAGTAGAAAAATAGAAGAAGGAACGAGGGAAGTAAAGGGAGAAGGAGAGAATAAGGGAGGAAAGCAAAGAGAGCATAAAGAAAATAACAAGAAGGGGAAGATGAAGGGAGAAGACTAGAGGGGGGAGAAACGGAATGGAATAAACAGGTCAGTTACTGCATGCACTCCCATCGTCATAGAGCCTCATAAATTAATTTGTAACATTTGGGAACACTTGTGGAAGGGGTTTTCACAAGAGTTTATCTTAACAGTATTTAGAAAAACTCAGAAATAATTTTTTAAATCCAGTTGTGACTACTAAAACAAAATACTACAGACTAGCTAATAAATTATGAAAAAAAAAAAGGCTTACAGTTCTAGAGCCTGGGAATCCAAGACCCATGAGCAAGCAATACTATGGAGAAATTTCTGTTGTTATTGTTGTGTTGTTGTTGTTGTTGGTGGTGGTGGTGGTGTTACTGCTGCTGTAGTATTTAATGGTGGCCCACTAAGAAAAAAATCAAGAGATATGCCATAGTTTAAACTTGTCCTATATTAAGGAATTTATTCTCAGTGACAATAGAATAAATTCATTACTGAGCATGTTAACTCCCATGACTAAATAGCTTCCCATAGGACTCACTGTCAAGCATTGGTACTTTGCATCATGTTCCAAACAATGTAATAGTTTCTGGATTTTTTATAGTGGTTTTTGGTCTGAGTAATAATTGAGAGAAATGGTTTGGTTTCTCTCTGACTCTCTCTGTAAGTCTCTCTTTGTGGTGTGTGTGTGTGTGTATGTGGTGTGTGTGTGTATGTGTGGTGTGTGTGTGTGTGTGTAAAATGGACCTTTATTTCATGTTATTACTGGTTGTAGATCGGGCAAAAAGTGCAGGAAATGGTGAGCTGGGATTAACTTCATGGCACACACACACACAATCACACAGAATTTAAGCATTCGTTTTGTTTTATATTTCTAGGACCTCAACCTACTGGCTCACTCGCATCCAGTCTTTTCTCTACTGCAATGAGAATGGCCTTCTGGGCAGCTTCTCCGAGGAGACGCACTCCTGCACCTGCCCCAATGACCAGGTTGTGTGCACAGCCTTTCTGCCCTGCACCGTGGGTGATGCCTCCGCCTGCCTGACCTGTGCGCCTGACAACCGCACTCGCTGTGGCACCTGCAACACAGGGTACATGCTGAGCCAGGGACTCTGCAAGCCTGAAGTTGCCGAATCAACTGATCACTACATAGGCTTTGAGACTGACCTGCAAGACCTGGAGATGAAGTACCTGTTGCAGAAAACAGACAGACGAATAGAAGTCCATGCCATCTTTATCAGCAATGACATGCGCCTCAACAGCTGGTTTGATCCTTCCTGGAGGAAGCGTATGCTCCTGACCTTGAAGAGTAACAAGTACAAGTCCAGTCTGGTCCACATGATCTTGGGTCTCTCTTTACAGATTTGCTTAACTAAAAACAGCACTTTGGAGCCGGTGCTGGCTGTTTACGTCAACCCCTTTGGAGGCAGCCACTCTGAGAGCTGGTTTATGCCGGTGAGTGAGAGCAGCTTTCCAGACTGGGAGCGGACTAAGCTGGACCTGCCCCTGCAGTGCTACAACTGGACACTGACTCTGGGAAACAAATGGAAGACATTTTTTGAGACAGTACACATCTACCTGAGGAGTCGCATCAAGGCAAACGGCCCCAATAGCAATGAGAGCATTTACTACGAGCCTTTGGAGTTTATTGACCCATCCCGGAACCTGGGCTACATGAAAATCAACAACATCCAAGTGTTTGGCTACAGCATGCACTTTGATCCTGAAGCCATCCGGGACCTGATTTTGCAGCTGGACTACCCCTACACTCAGGGATCCCAGGACTCGGCCCTTTTGCAGCTGCTGGAGATAAGAGACCGTGTAAATAAGCTCTCCCCACCTGGTCAGCGCCGCCTAGATCTTTTCTCTTGCTTGCTTCGTCATAGACTCAAGCTGTCTACTAGTGAGGTGGTGAGAATTCAATCTGCTCTGCAGGCATTTAATGCCAAATTGCCAAACACAGTGGATTATGACACAACCAAATTATGTAGTTAGCCGTAAATGTCAAGCACAACCCAAAATCTTGAAGGAGTTTTTACAGTGCTTTTGTGGAACAGTTTATGTTTGGAAAAGTAAATTTAAATTGTCTTTTCAATATCTGTCTTATATCAGTCAATAACGTTGGATGGCAATTTACACACATGAACTTGCTGACAATGAATATATTATACTACAATTTTGGTTTATGAATGAAATAAATACTGACACCAGTCTAGAAGACATTCTACTTTTTACAATAAATTTCATTTGTAATTTTATATGTTCCGTGGCAATGCTTTTGTGCATTACATCCTCTAGAGGGAACATAAAATGATACCAATAAAATTTTGTAGCTGAACAGTTATTAACAAGAAGTGCTGTGGGATTCTTTTTTTTCCATGAAATGAGTTCTATTTTGATATAGTTTGTAGAAACCTGGGGAAAATTAACCAGGACTTTTTAATGGAAACTGTTAAAGGTTCCTTTTGGTCATCTTTCTGAAAACCCGAATAGGTGGACTGCTTGTGTCCAGTTTCTTTCAGAATAGCTGAAGGATGTTTATCAGCTTCACTCTGGAAATAAAAAGAGAAACAGTCACCATTAAATTTGTCATGCAAACTAATTCTTAAGTAAACATCAACACATTTCAACAATCATGAAGATTAAATGAATATATGCCCAAGTAGAAAGAACACATACCAGTAACTTCCTTAACAACCTTCTTTTCTTCATTCTCTCATTCCAATTCTAATAACCAGTAACTAATATTCTATATAGTAATTTTAAATAATGAAAAGCTATTCATTTCAGAATCTTACCAATGTCCATAAGATAACACATCTGAAATTCAAGAAGTTATAATCTAAGGGTTTAAAAATATTCAAATAACTAGTTGATATGCAAATAGCTGCATTTTCTTTCTGAGACTCACAATAGTAAAATACATTTGATGTACAGAACTTTCATAACTAGTTTAAGTGTTCAATTCTAAGTAATATTGATTTTACATTTGTATGCTACATAAGAGTAGACATATATTCAGTTATTTTTTATGAATTTATATTTTGTTTTGATGACATATATAATTATTAGTAAAATACTTTGATATCACTCAGATCTTGTTTAGATTTAGTTTATAATGTTTCCTTACTGTATAACCAAATGCACTGTCAAGGCCACTTTTCCTTAGGTCATAGGGCATCTTTTCTAAGAACACAGAAGAAACTCATGAAATGAGTGTGAAATTTAAATAAAGCAATGAATGCAATTGATCCAAGCATTCTGCACATCTCCTGGACTCTTGAGGTATGTATTTTCAGTTAAAAAATAATGTTGATAGATCCCACAATAAATGTTTATTCGGAAAGGCAAAATGTATTGCCTAATGTCTAGTAGCTGCCAAAATTGTTGAAAATTCAATAGAAAATACACATAAAACTGTCTCGTTCCTTTAAAAAAAAGTGCAATTTTTTTTTTCTTTAAGAACACAAACCAAGAATTTAGCAAAGATTTTCCTTGAGCCAATTTAATAATTTTTATTTCCACGACAGGTTATTTTTAAAGGAGCCACTATATTCCTTTGTTTAATTTGACTAAATGAAGAATTTATAGTGAAAGAAAAGTTGCAAAAAATTGAGTAAAAATCAGTCATTGTTGTGGCACACTTGAACTCACAGTACATCTGAAAATGCGATAAAAGTCTTCACTTACCAGATATAATCAATCACCCACAATTTAAGCAACCTCATTGCTGTGTCTTAAATGACCTTTAAAAGACTGTCATGGATGTTAGCTGACCTAAGACTCCGCCACCCAGGAATTATCTGAACAGGGTCCACAATTCCTGGGAGGCTCTACGAGGCAGTCATTCTGAAGTAATTCCAAAAAACGTTCAGCGGTGTTCTGTCTTTTATAGCTCACTATGACATGGATAGCATAACGGAATGGAGATCCCTTTGTCGCAGGTAAAAAAAGTACTTAAAGACTCCCTGCAATGTAAAGTAAAACTCACACTGAATGGAATGAAGTAGCATGATCCCCAACTCTCTGGATGTACTCATTCAATAAATCACTTGAATCTATTAATGGCTTCTATGAAGGGAAAATAAAAAAATGAATTCTATTATCAAAATTGTATTTCTATATAATGAAAGTAATTAATGTAAACATACCAAAGAAATTCTAGACTGCTCATACAAATTGTAAAGGATATATCTCCAAAATATAACTGCCAGTTATTAATTATGACTTATTAATAATGACAAAGAAATATTGAGTAAGTTACAGACAACATAATAATCCATTATGCATGCAAAGAATGGAGTCCATAACAATTTGACTTTTTTCTGAATTGGTTTATATGCAAAATTTCTTCTTTGGAGTTATTTAAAGAATTTGATAATTACTTGTTTTGGTTTGAGACAGTGTATATAGCCACTATAGGACATTTTAGGATTTTGTAGTTGAGGAAGCACTATTCCTAATTTTCTGAGAAAACGCCAGATTGATTTCCAAAGTGGTTGTACAAGTTTACATTACCACCAGCAATGGAGGAGGGTTCCTGAGTCTACACATTCCCCAGCAAGGGGAACAGGGGCTGTCTCAGAAGTGAACTCAGTGGCTTGCTCTTTGATCACCTCCCCAAGAGGAGGGTAGGCAGCCTTACCAGGCCACAGAGGAAGACAATGCAGACAGTCCTGATGAGATAAAATAGGCTGAGGTCACAGGAAGGGGAGGAGGACCTCCCTATCAGTGGACTGGGGGAGGGGCAAAGGAGGAGAAGAGGAAGGGAGGGCAGGATAGGGAGAGGATGAGGGAGGGTGCTGTAGCTGGGATACAAAATGAATGAACCTTAATTAATTAAAAAATAAATAAATTTTTAAAAAATGTCCAACCTCTGCCTTTTTTAAACCTGAAAACTCACAGCTCGGTATAGCCATTCATTTTTGTTTTCTTGTATTGATACTCCACTTTCTTCTCCTGCACTTACAAAAGCAGATATTTTTTTCTGTATTTTATATTTCTTGTAATCTAAAAAAAACTTAGAGATAATTCAGTTATCATCCATAAATAATTTCAGCAATTGATAAATGTGTTTTAATAAGTGCGAACTTTCACAAACATCTCCATTTACTTACATGACGGTGACACTAGAATTTTTAATAATCTATGTTCGGCTGATTAATTAGAATATCTATGTCACATTATTTGATATTTATGGCATGGAGGCCAAGTGTGATAAATTAAAACAAATAAATTAATTTTAGATAGAATAAAAATCCCATATATATAAAATTACTTCATGCACTGACAATCATTTTAACCAATTAATGACTGACATATTTTCAGTCTAGTGATTAGGCCATACACTTTCTCTAAAATAACTGCACTGCATATTATCCTAATTAGCTATCATTAAGGTGCTACCCCTGTAGCACAGTGTACAAGAAAATTTCCATGTGAGATTTTAATCTCTTCGCAGATTTCTGGTTCCTCTATTCCTGTCAGTAGCATTATTACAGATATTGGTTGTGAAATGAATCTTTCAAAAATACAAGAATAAATAAGAACTTTAAATGACTAATATTCAGAACTTTGTACTCATTTTTACCTTTTATTTAAATTTACTGTGTCTGTGCATCCTTACCAAAAGTTGCTTAATTCGCCTGTAGATTATTTTAGATAGTGGGTAAAAAGAAATACACCCAGCTTTTGTAAAATCAGCTCTTTACCTCATTCATAGATCTTGTGAAGTGGAATATAAACATGCTTTTGTCCTGAATTTTTAGGTAACTGTGTGTAAATTATCAAATTCTTTTAAATAATGGTGCAATAAATATTTTGAAGTTTTATTTTTATAAAATTGAAATACTTGTCAAAAAATAGAGAAAAATGAAATCACAAAATGAACTTGTATTAATAATAGAAAATATGAAGCCCTGAATACCAATGATGCATTAAAATATATTTATAATATAACTTCAATTGATTTAAACAATTTCACAAAAATATTTCAAAGTAGCAAATTCTCGATTTCGAAATATGATTTTCTTTGCTTTTAACTGGTAATTGAATTTTTAAAATTCATTTTTTGAAAATATTATAACAAGAAAAAAAGAAAAACTGTATAAAATGAGCATAACATTCATTTGTACACAGCCCATATTTTGTATTTTGGAGTTCTGGTCAGCTCAAAACTACTAAAAAAAAACAAAGAATAATAATGTCTGTCTATATGTAAAACAAATGATGATTTATAATGCAAACAATACATGTCCGGAAAGGGCAACAATAAAATATTCATTAAGACCTCATTTTATTACATATAAATACATGTGCCATAAAAATTAGAAAGATAACAAAAAAATGAACCCCAAAATAAAGAATATTAACTAAACAGATATAATTCTGTTTACCCAGTGGTAGCCATGGATGATAAATTAGCACAAATAAATAAAATTCAGTAAGTTGACATGATTGGTAATGAGTAGTACATATTTCACAATATCAGGTAAGTCGTATCATTGATATAAATTCTATGCCAATTAATTTTCAAGTTTATTTCCAGTTAAACAAGAGCTCAGTGGTATGTTTTCTTATTGTGAATAAAAAGATCTGTAAGTGTAAGTGTGTTTGAAAGAACAAATGGAAGGATATAAACTAATGTAACCATTGGACAAATTAGTGAGAAAATTTTTATATAGATATCAAAATGCCTGTCATGGAAAAGAATCCAAAAATCGTGAGCAAAAGTATGAGAAGTATCACTGCAATAAATATTTTAAGAGGGCAAATGAAACAGACTTACCTGAGTAAGGCCATCCGTCTCTTTATTTGAAGTGGAGGTTTAAAGGTAATATAGAAGCACTGAGTCAAGCCATTTCTTTTAAGCTGGGGAGTTAACACTATGTACAAATAATGAAACGCTTCTAGGTGATGAGTTTTACAGTATCACAAAGCTATAGTCTAGGAAGAAACTGCCTAAGGAAAATAGCATAAGCCACAAACACATGCCTTCTGTGGAATTTTCCGTGGTAACTGTATTTGGAAAAAGAGAAGAAAAACATAAATGATGTTATTGCAATAGGCATCTAAGAAGACACTATAATTAAAAACGTAATCAATAAGAAATTTATCAAGTTTTAACAAAGTTTGAAAATCTGATATGCGTTTGCATATAGCTCCTGGCCAAGTAACTGTTGAGGCCTCAGCTGATAGAACTCCCTCCTGGATACTGTTGACCAGCATCACTATTATGAGACTAGTTCTCCTTTCCTTGACCAGCTTCCTCATACATGGAATGGCGTTTTTTAAAGATGAGTTAGTCTCCTGTCATCTTGATTGAAATTCTTTATCTGCCTTACATACCTTTTTATTCACATGTTTTCACCGTGTTTAAGATCTCTTCTAATATCCTACATGTGGTGTAGAGCCATACTTCTTGGGGATTACAGCTTTGCTAGCTCCCTTGTTACCTCATGCAGTATTCCTTAGTCCTTTGTGCTGCATAAACTCCTTTCACTTCTGTATTTTAGGAGCTCTGATGATGCACACTTTCAGTTTTAAGCGTTTATTAGGGAGCGTTATGAATAAAAGCGTGTTCCATTGATGGAAATCCACAGCTCAGCTGTTGCCTCTAATTCCCCCAGATACCTTCCCAATTCTTCCTCTACTCAGTTACTGAATGAACACTAAAGGCATAATCCGTTTAAAATGCTAATTTGTTGTGCTTCTCAGTACAGGGTAAAGATATAACTTGATAGTGTGCATGTAATTTTTCTTAATGTACCCCTCAGCTATTCCCAGCCCAGATCTCCCACTGAATGTATTTCTCCCTAAAGCAGATCTATCTGTGCAAAGGTGCTTTTGGTGTAGACACACATTTCATTATGCCTAACTACTCTTTCTCACAAAGTGTCCTATCATTTGCCAGCAACAACTTTTCTATCCTTCAATATTGATTGTCTTGAAAATTTAATACTTCCGATTTTTTTTTCTTTTTTGAGACAGGATGATTTTTTTTCTTAAAAACATTATTAGTAAAAAGGACTATTTCCTGTGATACCCTGCTTTTACAACAAGGTCAAAAAAAATCTACTGAAGACTTCCACACGTTTTACTATGACTATTAAAACGTTAGAATATGTTTACAGGTGGTACAAATACACAAACTTCCTTTAAATTTTAATAAGAACAAATTTGATGCCCTGTATTTAAAAACATCCATTACCCTGAACAATTTGTAAACCTAGGAAAAGGTAATGGAATGAATGAACGAATGATGTTCTGTTGAAAGATGATTTTCAATTTAAAGACTCAATGAAAATAATTTTGTATATAATGTTCAACTTTGTATTATTTATGTTATAGTAAAGTTGAAATCAACATAGCAAAGCCAACATTATAATGAATTAAATATTCTTCCTAAATTTAAACATTGCTGTTTTATCATTCAAGTAGGGTTCTGCTGTTACTGCATTGAGATAAAAGGCTGATTTCACTGCTCGTCTTCAGCCAGGGTTGCCTGAAATGTTTATTCTTAGCGTTTACAAAAAGGTGATCATTTAAAATTCTATTGCAAATAAAATTCCAGTGAATGTCCTATCCAAAATGCCTTTAGAGGAATAAATATTAATAATGACTGAAAAATTCTTTTCTTGGGGTTCATAGGATTTGCTTAATTTATTTTTTCTTTATTAAAAATACATTCCTTTTCCCAACAGTATATTTTAATTACCCTTTGCCCTCCCTCTACTTTATGCAGTATGTCCCCATCTCCCCTCCTATCTGGATCCACACCCCTTATGGCTTATTAGAAAAAAAAAAAAAAGCACGCTTCTAAGACAACAACAAAATATAGCGAATAAAATCTATTAAGATAAAACAAAAACATCACATCAAAGTTGGACAAGGCAAAGCCCAAAAGAAGGCACAAGATTCAGTTATTCAATTGTTCATGCCATTAGAAGTCCCATTAAAAAATACTAAAAATGAAAGCTATAATACACACACAGAGGACACTTGCAGGCCTTGTCCTTGCTGCTTCATTCTCTGTGAATTCATATGAGCGTTGCTCAGTTGAGCTAGAGGGCACTGTTCTCCTGGTGTCCTCCATCTTCTCAGGATCTTACACTCTTTCCTCCTCCTATTTTTTGAGGTTCCCTGAGCTCGAATGGAAAGGATTTGATGGAGACATCCCATTTGGACTTATGTTTTCCAAAGTCTATCTGTGTCTTTGTCTCTCTCTACCACTCTCTCTCTCTCCTTTTTTGCTCCATGGGTCTCTGAATTTGTTCTCATTTGCTGCAAGAATGAGTTTCTTTGATGATAGCTGAAAAACGTGATGTCATATAAGTGGTATATGAATGTAGCAGAATATCATTAGGAGTCGTTTTGTCATTATATTTTCCTTTTCTTTTTTTTAAGACTAGTATTTACCTTAGGCTTCTGAGTCTCTTAATTATTTACTCTGTTCCACATCCATAGTGATAAGGAAATGCAAATAAAAACTAATTTGAAATTCTATTTCATATCTGTCAGCATGACTAACTCCAAAAACAAAAGTGATAGCTCAAGCTGGCAAGCGTGTGAAGGGAACACAACTTCAATGGTGGTGGGAGTGCAAACAGCTACTACAGAAATCAAGATGCTGGAACCCAAGAAGGTTGGGACTAGATTTACCTCAAGATCCAGTTATGACACTCTTTGGCAGATGCACAAAAGACAGTTTATTCTACCCAAGTACACTTCCTCAACCATATTCATGATTACTAGATTCATAATAACCAGAAACTTGAAGTAACCTAAATGTCCCACAACTGAAGAACGAATAAAAAAAAAGTGTGGTACATTTAAAAAATGGAGTATTGTACAGCTGTTAAAAAATAATGACATCATGAAATTTGTAGGCAAATGGATGGAACTAGTCACCCTGATCCAGAAATAAAAATATGGCATGTATTTGCTTATATGTGGCTATTGACCATTAAATAAATGAAAACAAATCTAAACTCTGTAGAGCCAGATAGGTTAGGCACAGAGAGGTATCCAACGGACTAGGATACATACATGGATCTTCCTGGGAGAGGGGGAAGTGAAATAGATTTTACAGGTAGACTAGAGGCTGGTAGGGTTGGCAATGGGATGATCAGGTGGTGAAGGGGAGAGGGGATGGGGTTGACTGAGGGATGGAATTCAAGGAGAAACAGCTAGTATTGAGGGACATTTGAGGATCGGTAGGAAAGTCGATTGTAAACATATGAAGGATATCCTAATCAGGTTTCCAAATAATAATGTCGATGGAGTTGCACCTGGCCATCTGTTGTCACTAAACAAAGCTTCCAGTACTGGGACTCGGTTATATCTAATTGAGTTGTTGGCCAAAGGGCTCTCATGTAAATTCCCAAACATTTCAGGCCATTGCCAAGGCAGGTGATTGCTCTTTACAAACTGATAACAATGCCCTATAGCTAAAGACAAGGACTGGCCACAGAACTCACTGAGCAAGGAAAAGGCAAGCTTGTGCCTGCTAACAACCTGCATTCCTGAATTCTAACATCTTTCTTCAGGAAGGTCCTCTGCAGGCTACCAAAAGAGAAAAATAAAGAACAACCCAGCCACAAACCTAAAATCTGTCCTGCCTACAAATTTTGGTAAGGCAATGATGGCAGAAAGCTAGTGGGAGTAACTTATAGAAGTTTTATTTGACTTCAGGTCCACTCCCTGAGATAGAATGCATGCCTGACACTGTTTGGGTGACCCAGAACAAGAGATGAATTCATTTACTTTTAAATAAAATATTTAAGATTATATAAATAATCTTATCATAGTTGTTTTATTATATAAAGCATTTTTGATAGTTGTTTTACTGAGTACATATCTATGAGTATTTAAAATATACTTTGATATGTATTAATTTCAGTATCAGGCAATCCTTTTGAGTATTTTAAGATAATGAAAAATATACAATATTATATTTTTATTATTAAAATATATGATTTATCACTAACAAATATCTTTGCAGATTTCCAGACTATCAAATATTTTTATAATGACAGTATATAGTACACAAATTACAAAACCTATTTTCCTTTTAACATTAATCAAAATATATACAAATAGGATATTTGCATGATAATTTAAAATGTGCGAAGATAAAATATGTAGAAAAGTTTTAATTGTAACTCATAAGGAGGTAAAAAAAAAACCTGTGAATTGCGAATCTCAGCTAATAAAAATTCTATGATTACACTGACTCCAGGAATTAGACACAAGTTTGCTATACTGCCTTGATTTTTCTTGACAAAATGTCTTAGCAAGTGACAGCATAATAATTATACAACGCATATACATGGCATTATATCTGCTATATAATAATTCATTCTTATTTTCTATATATTTAACTCATAATATTCTAAAACATATTACCCCACTTGATAAAGCATTAATTTAATAAGCAGTTCCAACAATGATTTTCTATGCATGTAGATGATAGAATTTATAATCATTTTATTTTAAAACTATAAAATTTGTATGATTTGTACTAATGAATGAAACAGTATCCATTTTTAACAGGAAAAGAAAATATGTGAAGCAGCAAAATAGTAATAAATGAAAGATGCAATGCTGCTCAGACTATTAATTACACTTTTATTTTGATGTTTTTATTTTTACAATAAATGTATTAATAAGTGCAATAAGAATCTAAATATTTCTACTCACCATTATATTTATGTATCATTGTGAATATTTTTGTAGACTTATTCTAATATGGATTTTAATGATACATTATCTATAATTTAAAATTTGTGCTTAGTAAAATTAAAACTAAAGTGTAATAAAAATTTAAAACTTAAAACTATATGCCTTAAATATGCATGACTCCTATATTTTGGTCCAGCCCTGTAATCTCATTAGAAAAGCTGGAATTAGTGATTCACAGTTCACAAGCATGGGTGAGACACAGTGAGTTCCATACTAACTTTCCTTCAAAAACAAACAACATAATTAACAGAACTATTTGAAATGAATGTAGCTTAGTTTAAAGTATCAAAATGAAGATTATTAATTTTTTAGGTCTTTATTTACTAATTGCCTTTAAGTTCTCTTTTTTACTCAAGTACTTATCTAATTATTTATTTATTTAGAAAATAAGAGTACATAAATTTGTTCCAGAAAAAACTTAGGGCAATAAACATATAATAATTTTAAATATAATTATTACTACATTTGAGATTCTTGTTTTGGTAAAAATTTAATTAATTAATTACAAAACAGAGGCAGTTAAAAGCTCCTTGCTTTTATATGTATATATATACATATATACATATAAACTTTTAGTGAAACACTATTAAAATTTATCTATAATTAAAGTGTTATTTTTTATATTTTGCTTTCTTTCTCTTTTATTTTAAGTAATTAAAATTCACATGCATTCATCTTTGAGTTCAGTACATCCTTGGGTCCAACTGACATCTCTACTATGTTATCAGGTTTATCTTAACAGTAGTTCACTGTCATGGTCAAGACACCAAAAAAAAAAAAAAGAAAAAACAAAAGAAAAATTTGAGAACAGTTGAGAACAGTGTTCTTCTTTGCATGCTTGCTTAAGTAATAGTTTCATGTATCAAAATTTTTGTTGATATTAACTTTGACGATATGATATATATTAGGTATCAGAATCTAATTTCATGAAGAATCTGATTGACTCTTCTACATGTCACAAGAATTCAAGAAGTCAGTATTCTTTCCACCACATCTGATGTGACTGAATTTAATAGCAAATATGTGCTTTTAAATATATGTACTTGCTGGTAATAACATATTTGTCAACCTGGTCTAGCTACCTGAATTCAATCACCTGAGTCTACATTAAAATAAAAAGGAAGAAGAAAAAAAGCCTGCTCTATAAAATTGTTCTCTGACATAGGTGTGCCAGAGACAGAGAGAAAAAGAGAGAGAGAAAGAGAGATGGACAAAGTGACAGACTTAAGACAGAGACAGAGAGAAAAAGAGATAAAGATTTGGAGAGATAGAGACATAGAGACAGATAGATAGAGAGAAAAGAGATAGAGAGAAAAACAAGGAAAACAAACCCATAATGTTAATTTTATAAAAACTTCATTGGACTGGTTGATATAATAATGAAAATAACATCAAAACTTTGATCTTAAATATCTCTCTAGACAGGGAATGCCTATTCCCAATAAAAAAAATGATCATTGAGATATGTCGCTTGTATATTTTTTCCTTATAACTATGGAAAACCTACAATTGCAAAGCTTCACACAGCAGAAGAAAAAATCACAAGCATAAAATAATAATTACAAAAATTAATAACAAACACTAGTTCAAATATTCAAATCTCATAGAAACAATTGAGGCAAAAATCAAAAAATTCTAAACCTGAGTATTGTGTCTCTACATGATTCACGTTTTCCCTGGAAGAAGGATGAAGTCAGAAGACAGATTTTGGGTGATATTAATATCCTGATAAACTTTTATTTAGGTGTATAGATTTCATTATGTTTATCATATCTTATAGGTCTATATAAGTGAGTATATACCGTGTTTGTCTTTCTCCTTCTGGGATATTTCAATCAGAATGATATTTTCTAGATCCCACCACTTGCCTGCAAATTTCATGATTTCCTCCTTTTTGATTGCTGTGACCAAACCTTTGGCAGAGTACAGGGAATCATAAGAAAGAAGGGGAGTTAGTCTGATGGGGAAAGGATAGGAGCTCCACAAAGACCAAATATATCTGGGCACAGGGTCTTTTCTGAAACTGACATTCAACCAAGGACCATGTATGGATATAACCTAGAACCTCCGCTCAGATGTAGCCTGTGGTAGCTCAGTAACCAATTGGTTTCCCAAAGTGAGGGGAACAAGGACTATTTCTAACAGGAACTCAATGAAGATACCTGATAAAACAGGATCAGATGAATAGGGGGAGGTCCCCCCCTATCAGTGGACTTGGAAAGGGGCACAGTGGTGATGAGTGAGTGAGGGAGGGACTGGGAGGGAATCAGGGTTCGGGGCACGGCTGGGATACAGAATTAATAAAATGTAACTGATAAAAAAAATAATAAAAAAAATAATAAAAAAAAATTTCCTGATAAACTGTTTCACAGTGAGGTCCATTATGCCCTTATACCACATGAAATGCAATGAGAAATTGCTACCTGAGAACAAAGAGATCTTCACCAAACACTAAACTGACTGACACTTTGATCTTGCCCTTCTTCATACTTCAACAATAAGAGAAAAAAAACAAAACTTTATGCTGTTTATAAGCTACCCATCGTATACTATATTGTTATTACAGCACGGTTGACATAGAACATATAAGCATATCAAATTCAAGTTTCAGAAAACTGAATCAAAAAGATAATCTTAAAAAGAGTCTGAAGAGCTTCAATCCCTAGCTTGGTAGAGTCTTTTAGAGTGTGGTAGGCTCCCAACTTATTCCCTCTCTTCTACCATTTCCCGAGTCTATCCTCTTTTCCTTTCTGAATGAGAATTAAGCATCTTCCCTAGGGTCATCCATGTCCTTTAGCTTGTTTAGGTTTGCACATTTTAGTATGCTTGTCCTATATTATATGGCTAATATCCACTTACAGGTACATATATACCATGTGTGTTTTTCTGCTTCTGGGCTACCTCACTCAGAATGATCTTTTCTAGTTCAATACATGTACCTGCAAAATTCATTATTTCATGTTTTTAATAGCTGAGTAGTATACCATTGTGTAAATGTACCACAATTTTTGTATCCATTCTTCCATTGAGAGACATGTAGGTTGTTTTCAGATTTTGGCTATTATAAATAAAGCTGCTATGAACATAGTTGAGCAAATGTTCTTGTTGTATGGTTGAGCATCTTTCTGATATATGCCCGGAAGTGGTACATCTGGGTCTTGAAGTAGCAGTATTCCCAATTTTCTAAGAAAGCACCAGACTGAGTTCCAAATGGTTGTACAAATTTACACCAGCAATGGAGGAGGGTTCCCCTTTCTCCACCTCCTCTCCAGTATATGTTGTCACTTGAGTTTTTAATCTTAGCCATTCTGATGGGTGTGGAATCTCAGAGAAGTTTTGATTTGAATTTCTCTGATGAATAAGGAATTGAGCATTTCTTTTTTTTTCATTTCTTTACGTGTTTCTTCATCATTCAATATTCCACTATTGAGAATTCTTTGTTTAGCTCTACACTCCATTGCAGAGACACACAGCCAGGCTTCAGACAGAGCACAGGGAGTCTTATGGAAGAATGGGGATATAGAGGAACCTGTAATGGACAATAGCCACACAAGGAGACCAACAAAGCCAAAAAAAAAAAAAGAAAGTTGGGCCCAGGAGGTCTGCAGAGACTGATAACAACAAAAGAACACGCATAAAGAGGACCTAGACTCCCTGCTCAGATGTAGCCCAAAGATAAATCAGTCTCCATGTGGGTTCCTTAGTAATGGAAGAAGAGACAGTCTCTGACATGAATTCCTTTGCCTGCTCCTTGATCACTTCTCCCTGATGGGACGACTTACCCAGCCCACATAGAAAGAAGATCCAGGTAGTCCTAATGGTACTTGATAGGCTATGGTCAGAGAGTAGGGGAGGAGGACTTCCCATCAGTGCTCTAGGGAAAATGGATAGGGGATGAAGAGGGAATGAGGTTGGGACCATGAGGAGATGAGAGAGGGTGCTACAACCAGGATAAAAGGTGAATAAATTGTAAAAGAAGGAGAAGAAGAAGAGAAGCCTGAAGAGAAATACACTGTAACCAAGACAGAACAATTTAACAAGCAGCTCAATAAATTACTCGAAAGCAATGCATGTAAAAAAAATAAAATTTAGGAGGAAAAAATCTTCAGACTACTAAATTACCCTCCAAATCTAAGTGAAAAATAAGGCATCGTTACTCATCACTAAACTAATTGACATTTTCTTGAAGTTCTGTAGCAAAACCAGAAAATTCTCAACAAGAATTTATTTTGTTTACTCTTTAATGTTTAAATAAAATGTAACTGATAAAAAAAATTAAAAAAAAATAAAGCTGTAGTGTTACAGACCTTGAGAAAAAGATTCTCAGCTTCATATGGAGAAACAAAAAACCCAGAATCTCCAAAATGATCCTGTACAACAACAGATCATCTGGAGGTATCTCCATCCCTGATCTCAAGCTGTACTACAGGGCAACAGTAATAAAAACTGCATGGTATTGGCATAGAAACAGA
>REGO01001294.1:98172-116826 GCA_010120015.1 Rhombomys opimus
AAATTCCTTCAGAAAGAAAGCCACTTTAGAAACTTCTATTTTATGTGGAGAACACTGAATTTATATATATATATATATATATATATATATATATACATATACATATATACATCTATCTATCTATATAAATATATATATATATGTATATCTTACTCATTTTTGTGAGCAATATTTTTTATTACTGGATATAGATTCCTTTCTCATACAATATGCCCAAAAGACAGTTTATCCTCTCTCTGCTCCACTCTCTCTTTCCCCAAATTCACTGCTCCTCCTTCATTTCCTATTCAGAAAAGAGCAAGTCTTCTGGAGGCAAAAGACAGACTGGAAAAAAACAATATACAATAAGACAAGACAAAAGCCCTCATATCAAGGAAGGACAAGGCAATTTAATAGAAGAAAAAGAGTCCCAAGGGTAGGTAAAAGAGTCAGAGTTATTTTCACACCTAATATTAGGAATTACAAAAAATCATCAAGCTAACAAACATAACATATGCAAAGGACCTGGTACAGACCCTTGTAAGTCTTGTGCTTGCAGTTTTGGTCTCTGTGAGCTGATGTGAGAGCTGATTACCTGATTCAGTGGGCCATGTTCTCCCAATGTTCTTCACTCCATCTGATTCCCATAGTCTTTCCTACCCTCTTTTGTGGAGCTCACTGATTTCCTAGGGAATTGCACCTTGGAGAACTCCAATTTAGAGTCTTTCTTCTTATAAGATCTGGCTGTATTTCTCTCATTCTTAATTTATATAAATAAGTCAAATTTCTGTAAAAGGAAAAATACAGTAATATAATTAGTTAATTGCCAACTGGCAATGATATTGTGTTCCTTGGGAGAAGGATGTTGGATATGAAGTGTGAAGATGTTTTGAAACTACACTATTACAACATAATCTGTTATAGCATGATGGTGATGGTACATAGCATCATTTAAAGTTGAAGTTGTTATAATTAAATTGTATATTAACAAAACTACAGTATTATGTTCCCACCCAGTATATAGGGCCTTCTGTAATCTAAGAAGTACCAGACATGAATACTTTGCTGTTGACTGGACCTCAAAGCCAAACGCAAAGGAAATGTTATACCCACAAGTGTCACTATGTAATCACACATGTAAGTGTAACTTAACTGAGTGTTACTGTTTTTGACAGTGTTCACAGCTGGGTAAGACTCTAGATAAGTTGTCAATCTGCTTTGTTTATAACCTTTAATTAGTGCTGCTCTCAAACTTCATCAGAAAAGTTTCTTTTTGCAGCAGGAAAAAGTTAACGCAGAGACTCATAACTACTCAAAGTGCCCTTATGTAACTGCTCAAAAGATTACAGAATATTGTGAAAGCGCAGTCTGGAAGAATGTAAGAAATGAATGAAAGGGAAGTGTGCTTCAAAATGGTATCTCCACTATGTGATACAATTATTTTATTCTTGACTTTATTTTGACAATGGTTATCTTTGCCCAAACCAGAAAATTCATCCTTTCAGTACTTTGTCATAGATGAAGAAGGGGATCATGCATGCATACATCTCCCTACAAGACTATTTGCAGGAAATGGATGCTAGGGAAAGAATATGATTTCATAGGTGGCAGTCACTGAAAATCAATACATGTTGTAATAAACTCTTTCACCCATGATAAAGCAACCAACCTTCACGGAACTCAAATAGGTCACATATGCAAAAAAATATATACATGGTAACAGAAATAGGCATTCTAATATGGACAGGAGAAAACCTAAGACACCTCAACCCTAAACGAAGAACGAAAAGAAATTAAGTCATTCTAAGAACAGGAGAACTAATATTCCACTGGGAAAAACAAAAACACTGGTTGTACAATACCAAATAGTCAACCATGAAAACATACATACCACTAACATTACACAGACTGAGCATGTATGTATACATGTATACAATCAGCAAGGAAGTATATAGGGAGTTTTGAGGGAGGAAAGGGAAATTAAAAAATGAAGTATTTACATTGTAATTTCAAAAACATGATTTTTAAAATGGTCATGAAAGTAGGAGGAAAGGAGAATGTCTTTAAAATTTTTTCTATGGGAAATTGTGAGATGGGTGCTGCAAGAGGGTTATGGAAGTAAAGATGACTAAAATTCATTAAAATATGTATGAAAACTCAACAAATAAAAAATTTAAAGTGACTGAAAACTCTAAAGAAAGCCCAAAAATATATTTTGAAATATTATATGCTGTGGAGATGTGTTAGTTAATCATAAATATTCTCAATTAAAATGAATAATGCATAAGTAAATAAAAAGGAGAAGAAATATATGCAATGGTAATAAGGTAAGTACATGTGAGTATTAGACAGTATTTCTTACCAAACAACTTTAATGTGAGTATTTCAACGCAGCATATTGCTATATATGATTTATTGTACATAGCACACATAATTTTCTAAATTATTTTAAACATGAAAACCAAGGATAGAAAAATATATAAATAATATCAAAGTAAATAACCAATGAAATAAAAACTTGCAGAGCTAAATGAATATGTACAAAACAGAGTTTAGAAAAAAGGAAAAAAATCAGAGATAAAATAAACATTTGATAATGAAATAGTGTAAGAAAGACAACATAAACAATAGTGTATGTATATGTGTGTATGTGTATATATATATATATATATATGTATGTATAACAAATCATGAATTATTTAAGACCTTCATAGTATGGAGAGAAGAAACATCTAAATTATGACTACTTGGAGCTGCAATATATCTCTTTCAGAATACTCTATGTCAAGGAGGTAGAAGGTCAGTAAGAATATATCAAACCTGAGCAATATTTCATTCAAATATTTTAATTTATATTTATTGAATATAATTTTAAACAATAGAAAAATTTATTATCCTGTTATAACTATGCTGTTCTTATGAATTTTGAGGAGATGAAAGTAGAGAGGCATGCCTTCATAGTCATCAAAGGTCAGTAATACAAACATGATTTGTCACCGTTGGTATTGTTTCTGATTCCCTGTATGTTACAATGTCTATATGAGTTACTTAATATGAACTTACTTCCTGCTAATAGTTCTGGCAGGAAAGTTGCTCTGCATAACCTATGTGTATTAGGGTACATGTGTTTACCTCCCACCCAGTTCTTGAAGTCATAGCTATGGTATAAGTTAGCAGAAATTCTGCTTGGGAAACAACGGCTTTTCTGCCTCTATTATTCAGCCATACTTTGAAACTAATATGAAATCCTTACTGCTGATTCACACTAGAATTTAGAAACTTTATATTGTATTTAAAATTACAACATTTAATATAGTGAACTTTTTCAATTCAGAACATATCTTTTTACCTAGCATACAAATGGTACATTTTTAGTCATTTTTAAACCTATCCTCACTTTCTTTTTTTTTTAATTAGTCAATTTATTTCTGATTTAAAGGAAATGACAAAATAAATTGAAGTTTGCTTTCAAACTCTAAATTCAAATTCTAAATTTCTTTTTTTTTAATTTTATTTTTTTCTTATCAGTTACATTTTATTAACTCTGTATCCCAGCAGTGTCCCTATCCCTCATTCCCTCCCAGTCCCTCCCTCCCTCCCTCATCTCCACCGTGCCCCTTGCCAAGTCCACTGATAGGAGGGAACCTCCTCCCCATTCATCTGATGCTGTTTTATCAGGTATCTTCAGGACTGGCTGCAAAGCCCTCCTCTGTGGCCTAACAGGACTGCTCCTCCCTTGGGGGGTGTGGAGGCCAAAGAGCGAGCGAGTCATTGAGTTCCTGTTAGAAATAGTCCTTGTTCCCCTCACCTATCCTCACTTTCTGTAAGAATTATTCTGTATCATAATGGATAACCTTAAATATTTCCTACACCAACACAGGAGTCTAGATTTTTTTTTTCAATTTAGGGATAGTTTCTTTTACCATATAATTTATTTTAATTTTTATTATTAGTTACATTTTATTAACTCTGTATCCGAGCTGTATCCTTCTCCCTCATTCCCTCCCAATCCCACTCTCCCTCATCTCCTCCCTGCCCCTTTTCAAGTCCTCTGCCTGGGGAGGGCCTCCTCCCATTTCATCTGACCCTGTTTTATCAGGTATCTTCAGGACTGGCTGCAAAGTCCTCCTCTGTGACCTAGCAGGACTGCTCCTCCTTTGGGAGGTGGGGAGGTCAAAGAGCCAGCCAATGAGTTCATGTTAGAAATAGTCCCTGTTCCCCTTACTAGGGAAAAATCAATTGGTTACTGAGCTACCACGTGCTACATCTGAGCAGAGGTTCTAGGTTATATCCATACCTGGTCCTTGGTGGAGTATCAGTGTCAGAAAAGACCCCTGTGCTCAGATATATTTGGTCCGTGTGGAGCTCCTATCCTCTCTACATCATACTAACTCCCCCTACTTTCATATGATTCCCTGCACTCTGCCAAAGGCTTGGTTATGAGTCTTAGTATCTGCTTTGGTACACTGATAGGAAGAGTTGTTCAGAGGCCCTCTGTGGTAGGCTCCTGTCCATCAAAGAGATGCAAATCAAAACGACCCTGAGATTTCCCCTTATACCCACCAGAATGGCTAAACTAAAAAACTCAAATGACAACACATGCTGGAGAGGTTGTGGAGAAAGGGGAACCCTCCTCCATTGCTGGTGGGAATGTAAACTGGTACAAGCATTTTAGAAATCAATCTGGCACTTTCTCAGACAATTAGGAATAGTGCTTCCTCAAGACCCAGCTATACCATTCCTAGGCATATACCCAAAATTTGCTCAAGTACACAACAAGGACATTTGCTCAACCATGTTTGTAGCAGCTTTATTTGTAATAGCCAGAACCTGGAAACAACACAGATGTCCATCAACGGAGGAATGGGTACAGAAATTGTGGTATTTTTACACAATGGAATACTACTAAGCAATCAAAAAGGAGGAAATCATGAAATTTGCAGGCTAATGGTAAAATCTAGAAAAGATCATTCTGAGTGAGAGTTATCCCAAAAGCAGAAAGACACACATGGTATATACTCACTTACATAGACCTTTAAGATATGATAAACATAATGAAATATATACACCTAAAGAAGATAAACAAGCAAGAAGACCCAGGGTAAGATGATCAATCCTAACATAGAAAGACAAATGGGATGGGCATTGGACCTAGTAGAATTTCTCAAAGTAATTCTCTTCTTCTTTTTTTTTTTCCCAATTGTAATATAGTGTTCTGGAGACCTTGATGTGAAATTTAGATAAGCTAATTTTTATTTTTGTAGGGGGAAGAATATATGTAGGTATTCTCAGTTAGCAGAAAAAGACACAAAATAACTACAAAAAATGAATTTCTGTCTATGAAAGACATCAGTGAAACACAAGACTGTATAAAATGTGGACTTGTTAAAGCAAGTGCATAGTGCTTGTTAATTGTAAAAGGTTACTGTAAAATAACAGAAAACTACAAGCAAATTTCTAGGAACTCTGCCTTTCCCTCATGATTTTCCAGGAAAATCAAAGCAAATAATTTTCAGGAAAAAAAATATTTCAGTAAAATATTCAGTACATTACTACAAATTTCACAGAGATTATTTCAAAGGAAAAAGGAAAGAATGAAAGAGAAAGAAAAGAATAAACAAATTATTCATATATTGTGACAAGTATCATGGTAATGATATGTATTACCTCAACTAATTTTTTTAATTTTTTCATTAATTTATTTATTAATCAGTTTACAACCTGATTGTATTTCTCTCTCTCCTATCCTCCTACTGCCATGCTCACACCCTTCTCTTTTCTCTTCCAGGCCCACCTTCACAACCACTCTCCCCATTCACTCCTCTTCTTCTCTGAGAAGGGAAGGACCCCGTGAGTACCAACTAGTACTCATCTGGTAAGGAGAATTGATAATGTGTCTGAATTCTGATCTAGGCAAAGTTGTTAACACTCTTTTAACAGATCTAATCTTGTTTGCTTAAAAGAAACTTATCCTGAGATCAATTGTACTTTTACTGTGCCCGAAAATAGTAATATTTTTGCCTCCAGACTTCATAGTTGAAGGACAACAGAGCCAAGAGCTATTCCTGAAGTGAGTACTCAAAGCCAGCTCACATAACCATCACATCCGTGACCCAAAATGGTAATAATATACTTATTCTGGCTGAGTCATTCTCTGCTATGGTTCTTTTGCACAACCATCACTCTTACTAATGTAATAATATATTTCATGTATTACTTTTTTATGTAATGCATGCTCCAATTGGATATCTGACTCTGATAATGTATTTTTATGACAATAAATAAAAATTTATATTTTAAAAATTAACAAAAATTATTCCTTTGTTGATCAATTTAGTGCCGTCTAAATAGCATTTTATGGGAATATTTTTCAGAAGATCAAACTATATTCTTGTTTATGGCTTCAGAGTGTTTGGCTGTAATTCATTTGATGTAACGTGTTCCTAATTTCATGTCCAAGTATAAACAATAACCAAAATAGCCATCATGACTTCCTTGTTTCTAGTTGTTGAGTAGTTAAAAACAAGGAAATCATGAAAACTGCAGGCAAATGGTGGGATCTAGAAAAGATCATCCTGAGTAAGGTATCACAGGAGCAGAAAGACACACACGGTATATACTCACTTATATAGACCTATAAGAGGATAAACATACTAAAATACTTGCACCTAAGGAAGATAAAAGAGAAAGAGCACCCGGAGTAAGATGATCAATCCTCACTTAGAAAGACAAATGGGATGGACATTGGAAGTAAGAGAAAACAAGTAACAGGACAGGAGCCTACTGCAGAGGGCATCTGAAAGACTACCTAGCAGTGAATCAAAGCAGATGATGAGACTCATTACCTAACCTTTGGCAGAGTGCAGGGATTCATATGAAAGAAGGGTAAGTTAGTATGACCTTTAGGGGACAGGAGCTCTACAAGGTCCAAATATATCAGAGTACAGGGAGATTGTTTCTCCAACAAAGGACCATGCATGGATATAACCTAAAAGTGCTGCTCTGATGTAGTCCATGGTAGCTCAGTATCCAAGGGGGTTCCCTAGTATGGGGACAAGGATTATTTCTGACATGAACTCAGCAACTAGCTCATTGATCTCCCCCTCCCCCTTGAGGGAGGAGCAGTCTTACTAGGCCACAGAGGAGGACATTGCAGCCAGTCCTGAAGATACCTGAGAAGCTAGGGTCAGATGGAAGTGGAGGAGGACCTCCCCTATCAGTGGACTTGGAAGAGGGCAGGGAGGAGAGGATGGAGGGAAGGTGAGATTCAGAGGGCAAGAGGAAGTGGGCAAGATGAAGGGGGCTACAGCTGAGATACAAGTAAATGACCTGTGATTAAAACAAAACAAAATAAAATAAATAAAATAAAGAAAAAAAATAGCCATCACTTACATTCTGATGCAGCAATAACACATAACTGTGATTATTTCACCACCTAAGCTTTTTTTGGCTTTATCCTAAATTACTCTACATAGTGATAATGTCTATGTTTATGACACATTTGAAAGCAGTACTCTATTATTTGAGTACATAGAAGCACTTGTAATTGTTCTAATGCTATTTTTTTCTCAATGTATGTCATTCTCAGTCACAGGAGCTGCAAGGGAGAGAGAGAAAGAGAGATTGATTGGGAAAGAGAAATTGTGCCTTATTTAATCATGCTTTTACCAGAATTTACTAAATACTGGGTATCTTGGAATTAAAACACAAGATATTTTATACTACTATGCCATTATTATTATTATTGTTATTATTATTATTATTAAATATGTATTCAGTTTGCATCCTGGTTTTAGTCCTCTCCCTCATCTACTCCAAATCCCACCCTCCGTTCCTCTTCCTTCCCTATCCTTCCCTAGTCCACTGATAGTGGAAGTCCTCCTGCCCTCCTGTCTAAACCTAGCATATCAGGTTCATCAGGACTGCCTGGATCCTCTTCTTCTGTGGGTTGCCTACATCTCCCCACCAGGGAGAAGTGATCAAGGAGCAGTCAACCAAGTTCATGTCAGAGACTGACTCTTCTCTTTTTATTAGCGAATCCACATGGAGACTGAGCTGTGTATGAGCTACATCTGAGCAGGGAGTGTGGGTCCTCTCTATGTATGGTTTTGGCTTGACACATCAATCTCTGTAGTTGCCTCTGGGCCTAGCTTTGCTTGGATTTCTTAGTCTGCTTGTGTGGCTCCTGTGCTCTCTAAGTCTTTCTATATACCCCTTCTTCCATAAGACTGTGTGCTTTGTCCAAAGTTTGGCTGTGAGTCTCTAGATCTGCTTCAATCCATGCTGGGTGGAGTCTTTTAGAGGACATCTGTGGTAGGATCGCATCCTATTATTTATACTTCTTAAAGTAAGGTATTATTGGAATACTGCTCATCTGCTTTCACTTATCCTGAGCAAAAGTATTTTGAAAGTATTTTCTTATTTTTAAAAAAAGTCCACTCAATAATAAGTAATATTAGATTAGGTCAATATTTTCCCAATGGATATGCCATCATTTATACTTATCTACTGTTAAAATATTTTCATTTCTTTTACAGTAGTCGCTTACAATGTGCTTGTTAGACCTAAGTTCTAAAATTTAAGTAATACAAAATGTGGGCGATTTAGTAAGGCTGTTCCAGGAAAATGCATGCCCTTTACTTTTAATATTAGAAATTATATGTTGTGTTAGCTTACAGTATTCCAGTAAAATGTTCCATTTCTCTTGTACCAAAGTTTTAGTAAAAAAAAAACAAGCCTTAAAAAAAAAAAAAAAAAAGATGATGTATATTTGTCATTCTGTCACATCTTCGTTGTAATTCTCAACATTCAACAACAAATAAATAAACAACGACAAAAGGCACTTGTGTCAAGTTATTGAATTTCAGTGATTTTGGAACAATAAAAGTTATAAAGCTAACACAGTTGCTTGAGTTTCAGCAAATCTGAGCCGAGTGATGCAATTGCTGTCATTTTGACCTTGATCTCCATGTATTGCATTCATGGAGGGCTTTTATTATTTGTACAACTTGGGGATATTGGATTGATGGAAATTTTCTTATGATTTATTTATGCCCTCTCCCATGAGTATAGCTTCTAAGCTTCCCTGGGGATGGCCTGACCATAGTACCCCTCAGGCTCTTAGAGAGATACCTTTATCTGGCCCTACTTGAAGGTTTTCCTTACTCCCCGAAGGTTGGGACTCAAATAAATATGCCAGAGACCTCCTTCTGGGGGTCTGACTCTAAGATACTCTTGGAATATCTGCCTCTGCCCTTATTCAGGAATGAGATAATTAGAACAAAGTAAACTTAAGAGGTAAACAAGATTAGATGGTCTAGAGAAGTTGGCAGCAGATCAAATTAAAAGCCTCTTGCTAAAACTGATGGACAAAGGATGACATGGATTGATGATAAGAGAATAAAGTATGAAGACCTCTCTTTCCAGAAAAGTTAGCTCATGCAGAGTCACTGCGATGTCATATAAAGAAACAAAAGGATACCAAGATTAGACATATAAACAAATTCTGCAAAAATATAAATTATAAATATATTATGGCAGAAATTAAATAATAATCGGAGCAGCTTTAGCTTGAAGACTTTTTCTAGGTCTAATGACAATTAGGATGACTTTTAAAAATTGATAATAATCTGCTTCACACATGACAATTTGCCCTGGCTAGCTTGGAGATTTTTCTTTCTGTCTAGTGCCTTTGAACCATAAGAACAGACCGAGCACAGTTTGTTATGCTTTGGCAAAATATGTCCTTGAAACAACAAAACTGTTAAAAGTTGTGGGGTTAATGAGGGAAAAATGATTGTAAAAGTTAACTGTGTTCTGTCATGCTTTATCAATGATGACTAAACGTATTACCAAGAAAAAAGTTAAAACGTGTCTAGAGACAAAAAGGATATGATCTATGTGTTGGAATAACATGAATCTACAGCTGATTAATAAGTTATGTATAAATAAAGAAGCATTCTGACTACTAGTCAGTCAGGATGCAAAACTCTCTTCCATTTCCATGTCTGACCTACTCCTCCCTCACCAAACTCATTTTCTCTGTGGGACCTCACCACTGCAGGACTGGCCTATAAGGGAAAGCTATGGCAAGGGATTAAACCAAACATAGGTCTCCTCTAAGTGTGAGCTGCTTAACCTCTGCCTGTGTGACGCATGAATGAAGCTGACCTACCCATGCCTAATTGAATCTTGGTTTGAAAGTCTTGGGTTTTATCACTTTTCTCAGTTTTTACTTCCTGAAACACGAAGTTATATATAACATGAACAACTAGAGGGTCAAAATGTAAGAGGATATGTTGGCAATGAAACAATACTAATATTCAGTCTCTCTGATTTAACTGGACTAGTGATCAATTATGTGAGATAAAGATAATTTTTGCTTAGTGCCAATTAATGTAACTTTTTGTCCCATTTAATGGAATAATTTTTCAGCTTCCAATTGTCAGAATATATGTATTTTCAAAGGGCCATTTCATAAATTTGTCTTTATACTATGTCAGTGTCCACACATTTGAATATTTATCCATTATTATGTTGCATTTAAATATGTGAATTAAAGCTCAGTAGTCAATGTGCAGCTGTTGTGGAACTAAGCTGCTTTCAGTATTTAGAGCTTATGTGTTGCTGTAATCTGACTGATAAAGGTATTCCTCTGATTTTAATGGTTTAGCTCTGCTGACTTCTTTTGCTTATTTCTTTAATGCACATGTGTATTTTGCCTGCACATATGTCTTTGTGTGCACCATGTAAATAACTGGTGTTTAAGGAGGCAGAAGCAAGTGAATGATCCTCTGGAACTAGTGTTACAGGTATTTTTGAGCCAACATGTCATGCTAAAAATTAAACAGGTACTCTAGAAGAACAACCAGTGCTAGTGGGTGGAGCTATTTCACTACCCACTTCTGCTGATGTGCTTACTATCATAGTGAACAGAACTATAAATTATACTAAATGCACAGTACACTCTACGATATTTAAAGTAAACTGAGATAGGGTAAGATAAGAGATATAGTCATCCTCATGTAAATAGTCAACTCAAAATCCATCTGACATAAGCTCCCATTCTTTTCTGTTGATGTTCATGAAGACAGACAGACAGACAGAGAGCGCTAACAGCTAGACTGATGATAGACGTAAGCAAAAATATAAATAGTTGAGAGAAAAAGCGGACTATAATATCGTAGTTTTCTGTGTTTAGAAAAATAATCTATTCTTCTGAAGTAAATTTAGGAGTAAAATAATAAATTTAAACATTAATAATGGCAATGTGATAGTCTCACTCTCATTTACATTGAATTTAATTATTTTGTTGTAGGTACCTCTAGTGATTATGACGATGACCCATTTGATAACATCTGGTGAATGGCCCTACACCAATGTGCAAGGGAAAACATTGAGTCTCAATGAGTTAACACTAAAAAAAAAAAAAAAAAAAGGAATGAGATTAGGAGAAGAGATGGAGGGGAAAGTTATGTTGTTTGTTATGGTCAAAATATATTTATTCATTTATGAAATTCCTAAATAAAAACATATTCAGCAAAAGAAATAAAAAAAGAGAGATAATTAAAGGCAGGGGAGAAGTACATAAAATAATATGTTCAAAATTTTTATAATCCTTCCAGTAGTTTTCTGTTTATAATGGCACCCCTTCTACTGTCTGTATACACACATTGGTGCCTTTTTAGGTACTGTTTTCTCTGGAACAGGTCAATACTCTTCAGTCTTTTGGAGGGACACTGAAAGTAAACAACATCAACAAAAACTATATGTGAATTGTCTTTCTAGGATTCCTTTGAAAAAGAGCTGGATGGTCTTATGGATAGAACTTTTTCTATCCTGATAAGACTGATGGTATGAGTTATATTTGACACTAGGAAGCTAACACCAGCTCACTTCTACAGAAGCAAGAAATTATTGGAGAAGGATCTGTGAGAATGAAAGCTAAAACACAAACTAATGGAAGGGACAAGGTAAGTTAACTCATTTAATTTTCCAGTATTTTCCTTTAATTACATATTTCTCAAACATTAAATCTCATGACTGAGGTATCTGAATATAATATAATATAATATAATATAATATAATATAATATAATATAATATAATATAATATAATATAGTCTTCCCTTTGTCTGGAGGAAATACATAAAATACAAATAGAAATACATGGGTCCAGTCTGACTAATTCCAAAAGTATAACTCCAAATCAATGCTATCAAAAAAATTGATATTGGTTTTAAGAGAATTCTTTGTTATGAAATACAGTTCAGGTGATTTGTGCTTAGTTATAAAAAGCTCATAGCCTAAGAAATCCTGTTCTCATCAAAATGAACACACAGCTGGTAAGAGAAAATCATTAACAAAGGAACAAAATGAATTAAAGGTTTGAATCATTTTTCTTTTTACTCAAACTTTGATATGTTAGACATTAATTCTTGGAAACAGCATAAGAATTTACATGCCTCCCAAAATGAATAAAAAATCATGACAGTATAATTTCAAAAGGATTACATTTGTGGGAAAGAAGATTGAATATGTTTTCCCAAAGGCACTATAAATGCATCTCTGACTTCACAAAATCTAGCGCAAATGACAAAACCCCAATTAGTATTTCCTGCCATGCTCAAATAAGATGTGGAAATGAAAATTAGTTTTATATTGGTTTTCTTATTTTTATAACTTCCCCAATTTCTAAATTCTTATTAAACAATATGAGTGCAAAATAGAACTGCTGAAAGTAGATAGCCTATTTCCATCATACATATTGCTTATTACATTTTCAGTTAAACAAAGCCTTATATAATCAAGTGGATAGCTGTGGAATTAATTTTTATAGGAACACAGCAATGCCAAACATATATATTACTATAAGTGCAGATTAAATAATCCCTTATGTATTTATCATTCTCTAAAAATCTATATTTCCTATAACATATTCATTATTATGATTTCAAATTAAAAAATCTTATGTATTTTATTATCTTCTAATAAGCTATATATCCTATAAACACTTAAAATGTGGTATTATCATGCTACTGTTTGTTCATACTGAGATATAACTTAACAGGTTCAGAATCTGAAAAGTGTTATAATCTAATGCACTAATTTTCAACAGACATTAAACTTTTAAAAATGCTAGGAAGCAAGCCCAAGAGGCTCTCTACTGAGCTTAATGAAAGTCTGCTATTTCACAGTTTGTAGCATTGACTTTTGAATCACTGCTGGCTACAAGGAGTGAAATGTCCAAGACTGTGTTTTAATGGCCAGGAAACTTCAAAGAGAATTCAATAAAAATGAAAGAAAGACAGAACAAATTAAGTGGCAATTTTTTATGTAGGAAGAATAATTGAGTGGAATAAAATGCTAACTTCTAGGTAAGTGATTTGAGCATAAGTTCAAAAATACACTCCTTTTGAAATAATTTGTAGATGTTGTAAAGTAATTTTGCTCATTCATATTATAATTTAATGCAGAGAAATCTAATTTATAGAACTTGAATGATATCACAATGTTATACGTGCTGGTTAAATAACTTTAGTATTTAGAAAATATGAAATAGCATCTCATAATTGCAAGTTCCACACTGAAAGCTACCATTTAAAATATTTGCAGCAAGACTTAAAAAGCATACAATCATATTTTCTCAAAGAATGTGTTTCAAAGAAAGATTAAAACCTTGATAATTAACAGAAAAATAGTTGCTATCCTACATGGCAATATTTCAAACAGAAACTAGAAACAGATTTATTCGTGAAACTATGTGGAAGTTCCTGAAAATGTGAAGATTCCTCACGAACAGACTACAGCCAGGTTTAAATACCAGGCTCTTTCACTCCTGAGTATGGGTCAATCTTCAGGACTTGAAATTTTTTGGATCAAAGTTGCAGAAGTTCTAAGTTTGGAGATGGCACATACGTCTGTTAAACTTCTGAGCCACAAAGTGATTGTGAAGTAGAAAATAGTCTCTAAAAACCATGAAACAGCCCTCAGTTCTGACAAAGAATTCTGTAGAATCTAGTGCTGCTCAAGAACAGTGTTAAGTATAATATCCACGGAGTTTATTATAGCAAGAGATTATTTTATATAGTGAAGATTACAGATAGAGGGTACAGCTCTGAAAGTATTCTATGTATTTCTTCCCCTTGTTTTCTATCCCAAAATATAAACAGTGCTTAAAAAATGCTAGGTGTGTGTGTGATGACTTGTACAGTAATTCCTTTCTTTAAAGTTATGATTTCTGAGGTGGGAAAAAACAGATAGAAAGAAAGAAGTAGGTTCAAAGTTTATCAAGCATACATAGGATCTTGTGGTTAATTCTCGCATGATATAAACTGCTACAATGGCACACACTTGTAATTCCAACACTCAGTAGCCTGACAATATAAGATATTTTCTTGAAAAAAAAAACGAACAAGCAAAACAACAACTTATTTATTTATCCGTTTATTTATTTAATTATTTATGTTGTTTTCTATTATTATTATTATTATTTATTATTATTATTTACTGATATTGTATCCCTGCTGTAGACTCCTTAGGTCTGCTTACAGTCCCACCCACCCTCCTCTTCTCCCATGCACCTCACCTAGTCCACTGATAGGAGAGGAACTCTTTCACTTCCATCTGACCTTAGCCTATCAGGTCTCATCAGGGCTGGTTGCATCATCTTCCTGTGTGGCCTGGCAAGGCTGCGCCCCCAGGGAGAGGTGATCAAAGAGCCAGCCACCAAGTTCATGTTAGAGACAGCCCCTGCTCCCTTTATTAGGGCAGCCACTTGGAAACTGAGCAGCCTATGGAATTTGTCTGAGCAAGAGGTCTAGGTCCTCTCCATGCAGGGTCTTTGGTTGGAATATCAGTCTCTGCAGGCTCCCCTAGGCACAGTCTGTTTGGCTCTGTTTAATCTCCTTGTGGAGCTCCTATTCCCTCCAGGTCTCTCAGCATCTTTTTTGATACCCTGATGTGTAGAGTCAGAGGCCCCCTGCGGATGGCTCATGTCCTGTTCCCTCTCTTCTCCTACTTCTGATGTCTATCCTGTTTGCCCTTCTGAATGAGATTTCAGTTTCTTCCCTATGGTCCTCCTTGTTCTTTAGCTTCTTTGGGAGTATAGATTTTAGTGTGGTTATCCAATATACACAGGGGATATTGGCAAAACAACAATTTAATGCAGAGGAATCTAATTTATAAAACTTGCATGAACTAGGGATATATTTCACATGATATGAGAAAATTCATTGCTGGGAAAATATTGCAGCAATGGTGATGAAGAAAATAGGAATGACAATTTTGCTTTCTACATGTCCAGAGATTTTATCAAAAAGAGAAAAATGAAATAGTTCAGATATAAACAATATTTTAAGTTTTAGGTAATTTTATTACATGCTGTTTCACATTGCCCAACATCACACACTGAAAGATGTGAACTGCCTGTTACCTACCTGTTTATTAGTTATTGCAGATGCTTCTTCATTATACTTAAATACTCCCGACAAAGCACCATTACATTCCAGAGTTGTAGTAAAAAGCACCAGTATACGAATACTATGTTGCTGTCCTCTATCATTCACATCACTTCATACTGCCATCTAGGCATTGCAGTATTGAGCATTGCAAAAGTAATAGCATGACCATGGTGCAATGTTAAATTTTGAAAGACAAGCATGTCATATGATTTTTATTATGGTGTGGTTGTATTTATTCTATTTTGTCATTAGGTATTATTATTTTCCATATATGTATATATATATATATATGTAAGATATGAATACTAGAATGTTATTTTTGGTTTTTTGAGTATTCACTCTTGGCCTTGGAATTCAGTTTCTGTGAATAGAAGTATTTTACTCCACTTATCGCCTTAAGAAGGGGATCACAAAAGGCATGTTCATTGATGTTGATGTTTGGTCATGTGAACGTGATTTACTAACTGTGTGAACTTCTTAAGTCTGGAGATTCTCTGGCTGTCAAAATTACACAATAGGAACCAAAACACCACATCCTGTAAAACATTTTAAACTACTAATTGAGCCTTGGAGACTCTTGATAACCAAATACCTATTCATCAGATAGGACAGTTCGAGTGCTTAGTACATTATTTCTAATAGACAAATCTCTCTTAGCAAAAAGAGAAATTCTTTACTAAGCATAACTTATACTATCTCAACTAATATTTTAGAGGGGAAAGATAGTCACACAAAAATCATGTACTGATCAGGAAAAGTGAGTATGATGTCCTTCACTCAATGATCTAGTCTCAGTAGCAAACAAACTCAGGGGAAAGAAGACTCTGAGTAGCTCATGAAAACCTACTCTCTTTTCAGACTGTTGATTGTGCTTGCCATTAATTCTTAAATTAAGATTTGTGGTGGCATCATGAAAATGCAACAAGATATATGTTCAAGTACCATGCATGGAGATAACCGAGAACCCCTGCACAGATGTAGTCCATGTCAGTTTAGTGTCCAATTGGGTTACATAGTAATGGGAAGAGGGACTGCCTCTGACATAATCTGATTGGCCTGCTCTTTGATCACCACCACCCCTCCCGAGGGGGAAGAGATTTACCAGGCCAAAGAAGATTACAATGCAGCCACTTCTGATGAGATCTGATAGACTAAGATCAGAAGGAAGGAAAGGAGGACCTTCCCTAGCAGTGGATTTGAGGAGGGGCATGCGTGAAGAAGGGGGTGGGAAGGTGGGATCAGAAGGGGAGAAGGGAGGGAGCTATGGGGGTATACAAAGTAAATCAAGTGTAATTAATAAAAATAACTAAATAAATAAAATAAAATAAAAAGAAAGTATGTCAGAGACAGTCCCTGTTCCTATTACAATGGAACCCACTTAGACACTGAACTACCATGGGCTACATCTGTGCAGGGGTCTTAGGTTATCTCCATGCATAGTCCTTGGTTGGAGTATCAGTCTCAGGAAAGAACCCTGTGCTCAGATTTTTTGATTCTGTTGCTCTCCTTGTGGAGTTCCTGTCCTCTCCAGATCTTACTGTTTCCCACTTCTTTCATAAGATTCCCTGCACTCTGCCCAAAGGTTGCCCATAAGTCTCAGCATCTGCAATGATAGTCTGCAAGGCAGAGACTTTCAGAGGTCCTCTGTGTCAGGCTCCTGACTTGTTCCTCTTTTCTCCTTCTGATGTCCATCCTCTTTGCCTTTCTGGATAGGAATTGAACATTTTAGCAAGAGTTCTCCCTCTTGATTAGTTTCTTTAGGTGTACAGATTTTAGTAGGTTTATCCTATATTATATGTCTATATGAGTGAGTATATACCGTGTGCATCTTTCTGCTTCTGGGATAGCTCACTCAGAATGATCTTTTCCAGATTTCACCATTTACCTGCCAATTTCATGATTTCCTTTTTTTTTTTTCTCTTTAATTACTTCCCCCTGAGGGGGAAGCAGCAATACCAGGCCACAGAAGAAGACAATGCAGCCACTCCTGATGAGACCTAATTGACTAGGATCAGAAGGAAGGAAAGGAGGACCTCCCCTATCAGTGGGCGGAGGGAGAGGCATGGAAGTAGAAAAGGGAGGATGAGATTTGGAGAGGAGAAGGGAGGGGGCTACAGCTGGGATACAAAGTGAATAAATTGTAATGAAGAAGTAAAAACTGAAAAAAAAGTATTGTTTAATTATCTTCTTTTATTTGTTTGATAATCTAAAAAATGTTACCTTAGCAATCTTGAAGATCACAAAAATAGCTAATATTGAATTTATACACAGTACATGCTTAACAATGTTCTAACCAATTTAACAAGTATTTCATTTAATTCTCACAATATATTAAAGGAAAGGCAGCCCCAACTATTAAATGAAGCAGCATTGAATTTCAGGCTCATGTCCCACAAAGTGAGGTAGCAAATTTTAATTCTTCTCATTTGAAAGGGCATACTTTAACAGAGATGAAAGATCATTTTCATAACTCGGTTGAGTTGTGTTTATACTCATATATAATATGAGTAACAGGAAGACAATATTTAAAATGCTAAATTTATTTTGAATTCTGAGATGTTTCCCCATCATATCTGTTAGGATTATCTTGGGTAGAGAGAACCTGCTTCTCCAGATTTTAGGACATGTTGGGCTCCTAGTAAAATGACTGCAGCATTTTACATCTTTTTCAGCTCTTTTATAATTTCTTTTTATTCTGTTATTTATTATTATCATTTATTACAATTATTCACTTTGTATCTTGGCTGTAGTGCCCACCTTCCCTCATCTCCTCCCAGTCCCACCCTCCCTCGATCTTCCTTCCCTATGTCCCTCCTCTAGTCCACTGATAGGGGAGATCCTCCTCTCCTACTATCTGACTCTATCCTAATAAGGACTGCACAGGTCCTTTCTGATATGGACTCAGGGGCTGGCTCTTTGATCACCTACCCCTGGCAAGGTGGCCGAACAAAGCATTTACATCTTTTTTTTTCTTTTTTTATTTAACTTTTATTAATTACACTTTATTCATTTTATATCCCCCATAAGCCCCTCCGTCCTCCCCTCCCGGTCCCACCCTCCCCCTGCTTTGTGCATGCATGCCCCTCCCCAAGTCCACTGATAGGGGAGGTCCTCCTCTCCTTCTTTCTGATCTTAGTCTATCAATTCTCATCAGAAGTGGCTGCATTGTCAGGATTCTAGGTTATCTCCATGAATAGTCCTCGGTTGGAGTATGA
>REGO01001295.1:25178-38229 GCA_010120015.1 Rhombomys opimus
CTATCTGCATTACCCACGTGGCACGCTGGGGCTGGCTACCCAGAGGCTATTTAAGCTGTGGGCTGGCTTTCCCCAGGGTCAGAAGATTGTTCAAGGTTCCTGAATAAACTGCATTGAGAAGAAAAAAAAAAAAAGACATAACAGGCTACATGGTGTTCTGATCTCAGGTCACCATTTTCACTAGAAGGAGACAGGTGCTCTTGTCCAGCAGCAAGGAAACAAGCACAGCATTTCTATTTCTTGCTTTCATGTGTATTGTGTCGTACCATGCATGTCTATGTGCATTTTGGCACATGTGTGTGTAGGCTCAAGAGTATCTTTGCTGGGCACTCTCCCCCTTATATAATGAGGCATAGTCTCTTGCTTAACCTATAGATTACCAGTCCTCCTGTCTAACTAGCTAGTCCCATGGATTCCCTGTCTCTGCCTCCTGTGTGCTGAGAGCCAGCAATTACTTGTGTGACCAGTGCGCTCAGTACAGCCAAAGCTCAGATTTTCATTAGAATTGGTTGAAACTCAGCTCTTGACAGTGTACACATAACTGAGAAATCATACTATACTCCACAAATATATGCAATTATCATGTGTCTAAGTTTAGAGAAATCAGCTCTTAAGATTTAGGGGCGACAGTGTATAAGCAAAATCTGCGACCAAGAATAACAGGTTTTTTTTTAATATTGTATGTTCAAGAGAAATCATTATGGGACAAGGGTATGGATGCATCTCAATATAAATTTTCATGAGCTAAATGAAGACTACATAGAACAGAGGCGTTCCCAAGACAAGCTGCTTAAAAATCATCCTTAGAATCAGGATGAGAATTTTCTGGGTATCATTTATATTCTTTTGGTGCATAAATATATAGCAAATGGCTTGGACTAATGTCAATATAATACAGTATATCCTATGTGAGCTATGAGCTAAATCATCACATGAAAACATAGATGAAATGCTTTCTTAACCCAGAACAGGACAAGGTGAGGCAATTGTTAAGTGAGGCTATTTGTAATTGTGTGGCTTTGAAGATGCAAAAATCCTCAGCTTGATGGCATTTGTTGAGTGATCAGAGGTGAGATGCCCTCATACTAAGCAAACCTAAACAGACATTGGAGACAAAAATAAGGTAAATAGTTTTGGTAGTATAGTTCAGTGGTAGTGTGTGCTTAGGATGAATAAGGACCTGGGTTCAAGTCCCAGCATTACACGTACTCACACCCACCTTTCAGGGTTAAGTGTGGTGGCAAAGGCTTTTAATCCCAGCACTGGGGAGGCAGAGGAAAGTAGATCTCTTTGAATTCAAGTCTGAGCCTCACTTACTGTACAGTGAGTTAAAGACCAGTCAAGGCTTACATAGTGAGACCCTGTGTCCTAAAAATTTTTTAAAAAGTTCACTTTCTGTAATTATTTGGCCCTTGTTTATTCAGTGCCCTAGTCAAAAATGTCTGTATTTCCTCATTACTGATGTATTTCCTGATTACTGGTGAAGACCTTCTGTTATTGGGAGGTGAGACAACCCAGCAGGTAAACCTGCCTGCCACCAAGCCTGACTATCTAAGCTCAATCCCTGGAAATGCACAAGGTAGAAGGACTGACTCTCAGCATTGTACCTTGACTTCCACACATAGTGGTGTATACAAATAAATAAAAGTAATTTTTAAAAATGTAATGTCCTTAAAGAGCAGACAATCGAGTTCACAACAGAAGCTGCCCCTGAATCCCTTACTCAGAAAACCACTTGGAGACTGAGTGGCCTATCAGCTGCATCTGAGCAGGGGGTCTAGGTCCTCTCCATGCATCATCCTTAGTTGGTGCATCAGTCTCTGCAGGACCCCCTCGGGCTCTGTTTTTATTTTTATTTTTTTTGGCTTTGTTGGTCTCCTTGTGGGGTTCATGTACCGTCTGTGTCCTTCAATCTCCTCCTCCTTCTGTAAGAGTCCCCGTGCTCTGCCCAAAGTTTGGCTGTGAATTTCAGCATCTGCTTCAATCTCATGATGGGTGGAGCCTTTCAGAGGACCCTCTTTAGTAGGCTCCTAACCTGCTCCCTTTCTTTTACTGTTTCTGGTATCTATCCTGTTGGATCATCTGCTCCTGGCTAAGCAGTCTTGCCAGGCCACAGAGGAAGAGGATCCAGGCAGTCCCGATGAGACTTGATAAGCAATGGGCAGAAAGCAGAGGAGAACTCCCCATTTTAGTGAACTAGGGGAAGGGGATAGGAGAAGAGGGTGTGAGGGTGGAACTGGGAGTAGTTGAGGGAGGGGACTTCAATCGGGACATATAATGAGTAGATTGTAAATAATTAAAGTCCTCGTCTGTTCAGAAAACTGTAAATATTAATTTTGCTGGATACTGTTAAATAAGATACCTCAACTGGGTAGAATTTATCTTTTCTAAGCAAACAGATGATATACAAGAAGGCAAAAAAAAAAGGCATTTCCTGGAACTGTCCCAATATTGCCACAATATTTCACTTGTGACTTGGTTGTGGAACACCTACTGCATTCCAATGTAGTCAGGCCACAGGGCAAATCATTAGGCAACAAGACCTTTCTTCCACAGGAAAGTTTAATTTATCTCAAATAATGAGTAGTTATTTCAACAGATGAACAGGTTTAAGAGCAGTGGTAGACGGAACCTACAGCCATACTTCAAGGTTTATCACAGTCTTGGGAACCATTTTGCAGCAGCAGCCACTGGTGAACCTCCACCTCAGTGTCCCACCACCAACTGGCTGAATCTAGATAGTGTTTCTCTTCTGTCTTTTCCTCCCATTACAGGATGCCTGGTGCCTTCTAAATTCTCCTAGTCAGACTTTCTGGAATCTAACTAATTAGACACCATTACCCTTGGATGAAAACTTCTCCATATCAAACCATTTCATAGATCAGCAGCAGTTTAAGGACTGGGTAGTAGAGAAAACTGGGACACATCCCTTGGCTTAAGGAAGAGACTGACATTGGTTGCTTAGCTCAGCAGAGCAGCAAATGAAAGGGTGTGAACACAGTCACTGACAGGCCTAATTTCCTGTGCTGAGGATCAGGATATTTTACTCTGAATAGGTAATTATTTGTTGACAGGTTTTTATTATAGGAGTAGATCTGAATATAACACATAACATTAGCTGCATCATTATCAAATATATTTTATGATTACCTTCTTCACAAAAGTTAGCTTTGCATACACTTTAACATATCCCTATTTGATAGGCACAACTTTAATAACTTAACCACAAGAAACACATCAACTTGTTCATGGTCACACACCCATTTAGTTCTAGTGCACGGGAGGCAGAAGCTTTATATGTTTGGGCCAGCTTGGTGTACATAGTGAGCTCCAAGGCAGCCAAGGCTACATAATGAGACCCTGTCTCAAAAAATAAAAGAAAAAAGAAGGAAGGAATGCAGGAAGGAAGGAAGGGAGGGAGGGAGGGTGGGAGGGAGGGAGGGAGGGAGGGAGGAAGGGAAGAAAGAAGGAAAGAAGGAAAGAAGAAAGGAAGAGAAGGAAGAAAGAAGGAAAGCCATTATTCAGTGGAAAAGCTTGCAGCAGGGTGGATATTTTTCAATCCAGTAGTCAGTTTCCTTCCACAGATTCAGGAAGTTTCTTCAGTGTGACAGACAGTTAATAACATAGACTGAGATCCAAACGTACTGATGGAGCAGATGAAGCTGTCATCATACAAGCTGAGTGTGAGCACAGCAATTGTGCTTGCCTTTCTTGCCAAGAAACCTAAAATAATAAAACAATAGCTCCCTGCAACTGTGCTGGACTGTAGACTTCAGATGGGAATTAATCTTTAGAGTCATTTACTGTGAGCATTCAAGGTGTGCACATGGTGCTCAATAAGTAAATATAACTGAATTGGCCATTTTTAAAAGAAGAAAGCAATGCACAGAAAACATAAAACAGAACTCTCTGGTCAGCTCTCAGTGAAATTTATTTTTTTAGTTCCAGATAGTCATGTCTATGCACCCTGCAATAGTTAACTAGCCAATTCTAAGCATACCTAAGTAGGAGCATTTCATAATAGGCATTGGCATCCTTCTACCATCCCTGAAAATGAAATCTCTCTTAATTAAAAACAACTATTAATTGAGCCATTTCACAATTTATTACCCAGTATCTTATTTTCTCAACATCTGTATTAAAATACAGAACATAATTCTGGGTATGATAGCCCAGGATTCAATGAAAACTCTCTTTTCATTTAAATGATATTGTGCCACCATTAATATTTCAGAAACTTGATAGTTTTTTTTAGTAGAAATACTTCCTTGCTGAAATATATATATATATATGATAAATCAGTAAAGATTAATTTTTTAATCATTGGAGAATTAACTTCTTGAGTTCTCTATATATTCTGGATATTAGCCCTCTGTCAGATGTAGGGCTGGTGAAATTCTTCTCCCAAACTGTAGGTTGTCATTTTGTTCTGTTGACAAAAATTGTGGTACATTTACAAAATGGAATACTACTCAGCAAATAAAAAAGTTGCAGGTAAATAGATGGAACACGAAAAGATCATCTTGACTGAGGTAATCAAAAAGCAGAAAGACACACATGGTATATACTCACTTATAAGTGGATATTAGACATATTATATAGGATAAACATACTAAAATCTGCACAATTAAAGAAGCTAAACAAGGAGCACACCTGGGAAGAGACTTAACTCTCATTCAGAAGGGCAAATGGGATAAACATAGGAAGTAGGAGAAAACAGGGAACGGGATAGGAGACTATCACAGAGTACTCTACCCAGCAAGGTTTTGAAGCAAATGCTGAGATTCATAGCCAAACTCTGGGTAGAGGGCAGGAAATCTTATGGAAGAAGAGGGAGATAGAAAAACCTGGAGGGGACAGGAACTCCACAAGGAGACCAACAGAGCCAAAAACTGTGCTCAAGGGGTCTTCAGAGACTGATGAATCAACTAAGGACAGTGCATGGAGAAGACCTAGACTCCCTGGTCAGATATAGCTTATGGGCAGCTCAGTCTACATGTGAATTTCCAAGAAAGGGAATAGGGGCAGTCTCTGACATGAACTCAGTGGCTGCTCTTTGATCACTTTGCCTTGCCAAGAGAACCCTCTTATCAGTGGAATAGGGCAGAAATATGGGGGGCAAGAGGGATTGAGTGTAGGACCAGGAGGAGATGAGGGAGAGTTCTACAGCCAGATGCCCCTCAGTTGAGGAATGGATACAGAAATTGTGGTACATCTACACAATGGAATATTACTAAGCAGTAAAAAGAAACAAGAAAATCATGAAATTTGCAGGTAAATGGTGGGAACTGGAAAAGATCATCCTGAGTGAGGTATTCCAGAAGCAGAAAGACACACAGGGTATATATTCGCTCATAGGTGGATACAAGACATATAATATAAGATAAATATACTAAAATCTGTACACCTAATGAAGCTAATCAGGAAGGAAGAATCTGGCTCAGATACTCAGTCCCCACTCAGAAAGGCAAAGAGGATGGAGGGAGGAGGGAGAAAACAGAGAACAGGACAGGAGCCTACCTTTTCAATAGCTTCAAATTAAAAGTGTTTTTCAATTTGAAGAGTCTCATACTACGTGAAAATGTCACATGAACATGGTAAAAATAACATCTGATTCATTCAAATATATCTTTCATTTATTTTCATTTTATTAATGATGAAGGGGACATTTGTGCTAAATCATTTTTCATTATACAGACCAGTGAAAACTAGAGTTATACAGTAGCTCACTTGCCAAGAAAATCATAGGCTATTAGAGTTATCAAACATAATCAAAGATGGTAGATTGTTGGCCAGTTTTGAGTAAAAGATAGTTATTTAGACAATAAATAGAAAAAATGTGGCTTTTCCTGAAATCACCATGATTATAGACATAAATCTCTTCAGGAAACAAAATTTTTTAAGATTATGCAGTGTGGTGGCCTTGGTGTTTCTTGCCCGCTCAAAATAGTGTTAAAATGCTATTCCTCACAACAATAACACTAAAAGTGAGGCCTTGGAAAGTGATTATGTCATAAGGGCAACATCATCTTGAGTTGGAGAAATAACCTTATCCAAGGGACACCAGAGATCAGCCCTTCTCTTCCCCAAAATAGAAACAGATGGTTTCCACCAGCTAGAAACAGGAGGTGAGCCCCTGCCAGGCACCAATTCCACAGGCAATTTGACCTCTGGTTTCACAGTGTACCACCCTGTAAGAAATATTCCCTTATATCCTCTGTAAGACATGCAGCCCATGGTGTTCATTTGTAGTAGCACATCATACCAAGCCATATACTTATAGTCCTCTCAAAGTTGAGCCATATCAAGTCAGAATTACAGTTTACCAAGGCAAGAAAAAATAAAGTCCAAAAGACAAGGAGCAAGACAAAATGTCAGAACATATTCCATCTTAACTCAATTACCAGCCTCATTTTATCTGTACAATAATAAATTTTAGTCCTTTTATGATAAGGTTTTCTTGAATAATCTGTCACAATTTTTACTTAAAGTAGTCTTTGAGATAGAAATAGTGAAGGCCTGTCCTAGTGGCTTATTTTCATTCCTCTGCTTATGTAATATTGCGGTCAAGACTCTGTCTGTTCTATTTCTCTCAACTCAATAAATAGACATATTTTAATGTACTATGCTGCAATGTTTTGGTCCTTGAGGCATTATAATAAAATAATATGTTCAGAAATAGCCTTCCCAAATGTTTTCCTTATGAATGCTGATTACTCAGAAACTGTTTTATAATATCTACTAATCAATATTCTACTGTATAAAACTTGAGTAAAGAACCTGAGTTACCAGGGTTTAAGTACTGAATTTACAGAACAAAAATATATATTCTTAGAGAATTGATTGGCTCAACCATGTTTGTGGCAACTTTTTTCTTAATAGCAAAAATCTGGAAGCAACCCAGATGGCCCGCAACAGAGGAATGGATTCAGAAATTGTGCTACATTTACACAATGGAATACCAGTCAGCAATTAAAACAAGGAAATCATGAAATTTCCAGGCAAATGGTAGGATCCAGAAAAGATCATCCTGAGTGAGGTATCCCAGAAGCAGAAAGACACACATGGTATATACTCACTTATAAGTGGATTTTAGATATATGATATAGGATAAACATACTAAAATCTGTACACCTAAAGAAGCTAAACAAGAAGGAGGACCCTGGGTAAGATGATCAATCCTCACTCAGAAAGGCAAAAAGGACAGAAATCAATAGAAGGAGAAAACAGGAAACAGGACAGGAGCCTACCATAAGGGCCTCTGAAAGATTCTATCCAGCAGTTTATCAATTTGTAATGAAATGATCAATGCTATTCATAAGTACTTCACATCCTGAATAATATAAAGCTGTGGTTGTCTATAATAAAAAGAGCTGAGAATGCCAAAAAGTGGTTGGATGTCTTCATTTTCAAATCTTATTTTTATCATGAAAGTAAATATATGTTTATTAGCCTAGTTTCCTAGTGCAGGGAAATTTGAGTGAAAATGATATAAAAAGCCAAGTCTCTGCAACTACTTCGAGACTCTCTCCTGTGACCAAGATCAATAGCATACATGCTTCCATCTCTCATGTTTTCAGTCATTTACTTTGTTGCAAGGGACTGCAGAGTAAGTCTCACCTGGGACTAGGTGGAAAGATCTAAAGTCAGCCTCCCAAGGAGAGAAACAAGTGGTCTCACTGCTTCTATGTGGGATATTTAACAATCTTTGTAGTACAACCTCCAGCAAAAATAAAATCTTCTACCTCAACTTCCAAAATACTTGCAAGGTCAACTGCCTTCCACCAGAGTTCTTTAGTTTAGCAACTTCATTTGGCTGCTTATTCTTATTATTTTCACCTTTAATTCATAAATGAATAATCCAAATAGTGAGCATAAAAGCTTTACTTGTCATCCTTTTCAACCATGCCTTCATTTCTCAGGACAGAAATTATCATAGTTTGCCACTTTCGGGAGGAATCCAGATCTCATTCTTCTTGGATACTAGGGAAAGACTGTATTTTATTTGTAAATTTTATAGTTTCTAATTTTTCAAAACATGTTTCTGAATTGGTGTGTGTGTGTGTGTGTGTGTGTGTGTGTGTGTGTGTGTGAGACAGAGCACAATTTTTTTAGTGTCAACACAGATAAACATAGAATAATCTATAAATGTCTGGAAGGTATTCTATGCTATATGTTATAATATATGAAGTATGTGAGGAAAGTATTCAAACATGGTGTCCAAATTAAGTTAGATGTTAAAATATATTAAATTGTGATGATATGCATTAAAAAATGATGGTAAAACTAAATGTAATCAAAGCCCATTGTGGACACTGTTGCTAATTTGGTTAATAGCTTGAAGTCTTCTAGGTATCACAGCTCCCCAGACTTTTGTTTCTATTTGATGTTTCACATTTCTATAAAACTGGGCATCAGATTCTGTGTTTAACCCTCCAAGCCTGTGAGACTGCATCAAACAGAGCCATTCCCTGAGTGGGGCCACTCATCATGCTCTCCACCATCATCTCCTTTCTTGTCAATACTGACTGTGTTCAGTTTAACACAATACTGTTTCCACCATCTCAATTCTTAGATAGTTTTGGGTAGTTTTGACATGACTGAATCAGTTCTAAAAAAATTACTTGAACAGTTTGGCTGTTGAGCTCTTGTCTTACTGAGGGTAATTATCGCAATTTACTACAATAGAGAAGTCTAAGAATGACAGGATTCTTGTTTCTAGGTATGTATTTCTTAGTGGCAGTAGAATCATCCCAAGACACTTGCAATTCATATACCTTTCTGTTATATGACTAGCTATGAATCATACAGACTTTACTTAAAATATAATATCAGAATGTACAATTCAAATTTATTATACTCAATTATTTTTTACCTGAGAGAAAATATCTTTCTATAATGACTTGACCATAACTTCTATAGTGATTGTTCTTTTCCCTATACCAGGAACAACAAAATTCTTAAAAAAAAAATTCATGTTCTTTGATATAGATGCACACAGATAAGTACACACATATATGTCCTATGTTTATAGCTATAATACACCACTTTTTCTTTACATATCAAATGTTATATAATCTATGTTACAAAGAATTTTTAATCTGGTAGAATTATTTGGGAACATATAAGTACATAACTTTTTCCAGATTGACTATATGCATATATATATATATATATATATATATATGTATATATATATATATATGTATATATGTGTGTATAATGTCTTTATAGAATAAATTGTTAATTATATATTTGCCATATATAAATATATATACTATATATACTATATGTAGATACTATATATACTATACTTTCTATATATATATACTATATATATTTATACTATATATTTTCATATTAAATATAAAATATATATTGCTTTGCTCTAGCATAGTTGATAGATATATTTTCTTTTTTCATTAATTTATTTAATCACTTTACAGCTTGACCGAAGCCCTCTACCTACTCTCCTCCCAGTCCCATGTGCATGCTCACACCTTCTCCCTATGTCCACTTTATTTTCTCCTCAGAGAAGGGGAAGCACCCCCATTGGTAAAAACCTACCCTACACCTCAAGTCACAGCAGGACTAAGCATATCCTCTTCCACTGAGGCTAGACAATCAACCCAGCTAAGGGAAAGGGATGCAGAGTCAGGCAGCAGAGTCAGACAGCCTCCACATCAATTGTTAGGGGACCACATGATGACCCCTGTACATCAGCTACATAAGTGTAGGGGGCCTAGGTCCTGTAAATACATGTTTTTTGGTTGCTGCTCAGTCTCTGTGGGCCGCCATGGATCCAGGTTTATTAACATTGTAGTTTTTCTTTTGGTGTCCTTGACCCTTCTGGCTCATTCAGTGCTTCCTGACGTTCCTTCATAAGATTTCCTGAGCTCCTCCTATTGTTTGGCAGTGGGTTGCTGCATCTGTTTCCAATCAACTGCTGGATGAATCCTCTCGAAGGAGAATTATGCTAGGCTGCTCTCTGTGAGTATAGTGGAATATCATTAATAGTGATATTGTTTGGCTCTATTCCATGAGGTAGGTCTTAAGATGGGCCAGTCACCCTGATATCTAAACTACACAAAGACTGAACACTGAAAGGTAATTTCAGATCAATTTTCCTTATGAACGTTGATGCAGGATACAAGAAGATATTTCAATGTTCTTGTAGTTGTTGAGACTTATTTTGTGTCTGACCATGGTCAATTTTAGAGAAGCTTCTGTGAGGTGTAGAGAAGATGATGTATTCTTTTATGTTCAGATAGACTGTTCTGTAGATATCTGTTAGGTCCAGTTGATTCATAGCAACACCCAGTTTCATTATTTCTCCTTTAAGTTTTTGTCTTGATGGCCTGCCCATTACTGAGAAAGGGGTGTTGAATCTCTCACTATTAATGTGTGCGGTTCAATGTGTGATTTAAGTTTAGTATAGTTACTTTTACAAATGGGGTGTCCAGCCATGTGAGTGATGGCAAAATCTTGTAATTCCAGCACTATGGGAGGTAGGGGCAGATGGATCTCTGTGAGTTCGAGGCTAGCCAGGACTACAAAGCAAGTTCAAGACAGCCAAGGCTACACAGAGAAACTCTGTCTCAGAAAAAAAAAATATTTGGGTCTCCTTCAACTGGAGCATAGATATTCAGAATTGAGATATCACCTTAGTTAATTTTTTTCTTTGATGAGTATGAAGTGTTCTTCCCAGTCTCTTTTGATTAATTTTGGTTGAAAGTCTATTTTATTAGATATTAGAATGGCTACTCCAGCTTGTTTCTTGAGTCCATTTCTTGAAAACCTTTTTCCAGTCCTTTCTTCTGAGGAAATGTCTATCTTGTTGCTGAGGTATGTTTCTTGTATATAGCAAAATGATGGATCCTGTTAAGATATCCATTCTATTAACCTGTGTTTTTTATTGGGGAATTGAGTCCAATGATATTGAGAGATATTAAGGACCAATGCTTCCTAATTCCTGTTATTTTGATGTTGGTGGTAGTAAAGTGTGTGTGTGTGTGTGTGTGTGTGTGTGTGTGTGTTGGTATTGCTGGTATAGGGTTATTTATTTTCTGTGTTTCCTTGGATATAGTTAAACTCCTTCAGTTGTTTTCCTTCTATTACCTTCTGTAGGACTGGGATTGTACATAGATATTTTTTATATTCAGATTTGTTGTGAAATATCTTGTTTTCTCCAACTGTGGTGATTAAAAGTTTTGCTGGCTATTGTAGTCTGCATTGACATCTGTGGTCACTTAGAGTCTGCAATACATATGTGCCCAGGTCTGTCTCCCTTTTAGAGTCTCTGTCGAGAAGTTGGGTGTGATTCTGATAGATATGCCTTTATATGTTACTTGGCCTCCTTGCTGCTTTTAATATTCTTTCTTTGTTCTATACATTTATTGCTTTGATTATTATGTAGCTGGAAATTTTTCTTTCAGTTTCAATCTATATGCTATTCTGTATGCTTCTTCTATGTTTATAGGCATGTCTTTCTTTGGGTTGGAAAACTTTTCTTCTATGATTTTGTTGAAAATATATCCCTAGGTTAAGACTTTTGTTCCTGTAATGTTTTTTCAGAATGTATACAATTTACCCTTTTTCATTCAAATGCTGATTTCTCTGCCCCACTATCTGGTTTCAATCTGGTCATGGCATTGTGATGCTCATTCTAAGCATCACCTGTCTCAAGTTTGTGTAAACATGCACCATTTGTTCTCTATATTGTCAATTAAACAACCAGCCCCAATGTTGAGCAATGGAGAGGATAGGGTGGAACATACTGGTCCAGAAGGGAGAGAGAGAAAGCAGGAAGGAGGGTGAATAACCTGCAGGAGAGGTCTTGGAACCACATGGAGAGATGAATCAGACCTGAGATATGACTAAAAGCAAGTATAATGGGTGAAATCTGAATGTTAGAAAACTATGCTGACTTGGAGATTGAGGATGGAGTAACTATTGCCCAGCATTGTGCTCTAGGTTAATTAATAAATCTTAGTCTCTGTGTTGTGGTTTGGGTATAGAGCAGGTTTGGGAATAACTGCTGCTTAACTAAAAAGTAAATCAATAATAAATAATAACAACCCACAACAAATGGCACCCAACTAATCTAAGTATCCACACCCTTTAAATCATACCTTATCACAATTTGGTGGGGGAAATAAGTTTCCAGGAATACAACCCAAACAACCCAAACTTAATACCTAAAAACACTCAGGTCAATTACTGTCTCCTTAAGAGAGACTCTTAAACAGGCCCAGAAGCAAAAGACTGCGTACTGTGGGCAGACATGAGATTTAACATAAAAAAACTGGCTGCCTCCACAGTCTAACAAAAGGAGTACACAGGCATGGCTTCCTTATACTATGGCTGGCTCAGCTCAGCAGCCATGGCTGGAAAGAAAGGAACTGGAGGCAGACAGACTCTAGACAGAGCTTGGCCTAAAACTGCATCTAAAATAAAAAATACTGTGGCAGAGGATGTTTAAAGCCCTTTTGGCAATGATGATGGCTCTTCTCCATGCCTTCTCCCATAAAGTTCATGAGAAAATGAGGGAAAAGCCAAGAAATTGAACGCTAAGTTACAGACAATTGAAAGGGCACTCTTCCTAATAATTACATTATAACAGCTAAAATTCAAAGCTCTCTGGCTGCAAGATACTTGCCAGTTCTTTCTGGTAAGAGTCCACCAATTCACTGTAACAACTAATTTCCAAAACATAACCAATTGGGTTTTGCTTGTTACAACCTAAATTGGCACAACTGACCCAGAACTAAAAATTTTCTTGTCTCTGATTTTTTAAAGGCTTTGAGTTATGATATTGAAAATATTTAAACAAAATATTTAAAATATTTAAAAAAATATTTAAACAAGTTGGTAAAGGCACATACCTTTCATCCCAACACAAAGAAAAAAGAAACAGGCAGATCTTTGAGTTCCAGATCAGCCTAATTTACATAATAAAAGCCAGGGTGACAACTCCTGCTGTTTAGCCACTTGCAGAGATAGTCCAAGACTAAAAATGACAAGTTTTTCCTTAAGGTTACAAGTTCTTTTT
>REGO01001295.1:43981-72299 GCA_010120015.1 Rhombomys opimus
TTCAGGCTATCCTAAGCTCTTCATAGGTTGGAAGACAAACATACAAACTGCAAGCCTCCCATGTCAAAAGCTTTTAAATGCTGATTAAATTAAGGTGTCACACTGTTCTGGAAGCTGGCTTATACATTCAAACATGAAACATTTTCATGGAGGACAAATGTTGGTCATACCTGATGCAAAAAAGAGACAGGAGGCTTACAGGTGACAAAGTACATACCAGCCTAGTTAAGTCCTAAAAACTCAAAAATTATAATTCATATGTTTAAAAGGGAGAACTGTCCATCTCATATCAAAACGGAGGTAATCCAAAGATAGCCAAAACAAATGTAAAAACCGAGGTACAAGATGCCTAGAATATGCTTAAATGCTAAAGGTAAAAGGAAGTTTATATAAAGTTTGGCTTTCAAGGCATAACTGTCCATTCTATATAAAAAGGGGGATAGGACAAAAGTAGCTACAACATATATTAAAACCTAGGCCTAAACCTCTAAACATATACAAGATGCCTAGGGTATGCTTAAACTAAATTTTAAAAGTTTATGTAAAATTTACTGAAAACATGCCTTTTCAATTACTCAAGGCAACCACCTGTGTCTCTAATGGATGGCCTTTTCTCAGGAGATAGTTAGCAACTTGGCCTAATACAACAAGAACCCAAGAGCCCAAAAATGATATTTTGAGCTATATAACCTTGCTTTGATTTCAACATGGTAATAATTGTGTGTTCAATAATAATAGTAACTTATACTGTTGATACCCTTACAAGGGAACAACTCTGAAACTGACTGAGACATATAAACTATGTCTCCAGCCAGAACTTCAACAATTCACAATCAATAAATCCTTGGCTACAATATCCTCAAAGTTTTCAAGTTACAATAATCAAAGTTTATTATGCCATTCTCTTAATTGGCATGGATAAAATTGGTTTACAGTTTAGTTTAATCCTGCACATCTCATATATTTATAATTTTAGAACTGTATAATGCTTTGGGGATGTTATATGTTTGCAGAACAAAAGGAATGTACACCAGAGAAGCTGGATCAAACATGACAGGATTTATTCTTCCAGTATGCTGAGACACTGACATATCTGTTCCAGCATCTTGCATCTCTTTACATTTTGCTTGTTTTTGTCTCAACTGCTTCAATTGTTGTTTCTCATCAGAACCTGCTCCCAAGAGAGCTTTGAACAAAGCTAGTAATCTCAATTGGTCCAGTATTTTAGACAGGACTTCTATTAAGCCTGAAATTTCTCAATATTCAAGGTCTGGATCACAAATGTTAATGATTAACCATTTCCCCCAATTTCCGTTGGGCTCCCTTAAAGGATTTATGCATTTCCAAAATGTCAGCTAGAAGAAATTCATAAGAATGATGTTCAATTTCATTTAAGGGGTGTGGGTAAGTTTTTGGGTGTTTTCTGTGTCTATGAATGTTTATTGTCATTGGGAGATGGTTATAAATTATTAATGGTCTTATTCAGAGAGAAAACAAGGTTAGACTCAGGGAATTCTCTCTTTTCCTTTTTCTTTTCTCTATCTTTCTTTCTGAGATAAGGAGAAAAGGGGTTAAAAAGAAAGACAAGGAAATACAGGGATATCTTATAGGAATAATACAGCAAAAGGCAGATTATTGAATCGACTCAACTTAAGGTTTTATTTATTATTATCAAATGAGGTTAATTTTAACTCTGGCATAGGATTTTTTTATATTGGTGCAAAAATATGACTATTTTAATTCATTGGTAAATTTTAGTATATTGATAGAAATTCATGGTTAATTCTAATACTTTTAAACTGTTATTGCAAATTGTTTAGGGTAATAATTTAATTGTTAGTCAACTGAACATTTAATTGTTAGTCAAGAAAACATAAAAAGACAAAACCTAAGAATAGGAATAGAGGAAAAAGAAGATTCCCCCCTCCAAGAGCCAGAAAATATTTTCAACAAAATCAATGAAGAAAAGTTTCCCAACTTAAAGGAGAGGCTAATAAGAATGCAAGAGGCCTACAGGACACCCAATAAATTAACCCAGAAAAGAAAATCCTCCCGCCACATAATAATCAAACCAGTAAGTATACAGAACAAAGAAAAAATACTAAAAGCTGCAAGGGAAAAGGCCAAGTAACATATAATGGCAAACCCATCAGAATCACACCTAACTTCTCAACAGCCAGAAGGGCCTGGACAGATATAATGCAAACCCTAAGAAAACACAGGTGTCAGCCCAGGCTACTATAACCAGCAAAACTCTCAGTCCACATAGACATAGAAAACAAGATATTCAATGACAAAAACAAATTTCAACGATACCTACATAAAAATGCAGTGTTACGGAAGACATTAGAAAGGAAGATACAACCAAAGAAAACTAGCTATTTTCAAGAAAACACAGGAAATAATTAACCTCACTATAGTAAAACAAAAAGCAACCAAGCACATAAACTAATGACCACAGCCAACATCAAAATCAAAGGATCTAACAAACACACGTCATTAATCTCTCTCAACATCAATAGATTCAATTCTCCAATAAAAAGACACAGACTAACAGAATGGATGCCTAAACAAGACCCAGCAATCTGTTGCATCCAAGAAACCCACCTAAGTCACAAAGAGACATTACCTGAGGGTAAAGGGATGGAAGATGGCTTTTCAAGCAAATTGACCCAAGAAGCAAGCAGGAATAGCCATTCTAATATCTGATAAAATAGACTTTCAACCAAAATTGATCAAAAGAGATGGGGAAGGACACTTCATACTCATCAAGGGAAAATGCCACCAGGAAGTTATCACAATCCTGACCATCTATGCCCCAAATAAATGGGCACACACATTTGTAAAAGAAATATTGATAAAACTTAAACTACACATAGATCCCCACGCATTAATAGTGGGAGACTTCAACACCCCACTCTTAACAAAGAACAGGTCAACAAAACAGAAATTAAACACAGAAACAATGTCTCTAACAGAGGTCATGAATCAAATGGACCTAACAGAAATTTACAGAACTTTACACCCAAACACAAAAGAATTTACCTTCTTCTCAGCAAACATGGAACATTCTCCAAAATAGAACATATGATTGGTCACAAAGTGAGTCTCAACAGATACAAGAAGATTGAAATAGTCCCTTTTATTATATATGATCAACATGGAATAAAGCTGTACCTCAACAACAAGAGAATTAGCAAAAAGCCTACACACACATGGAAACTGAACAACTTGCTACTAAATGACAGCTGGGACAGGGAAGAAATAAAAATAAAATTAAAGTCTTCCTCGAATTCAATGAAAATGAAGACACAACATACCCAAACTTGTGGAACACAATGAAGGCAGTGCTAAGAGGAAAGTTCATAGCACTAAGTGCCTTCAAAAAGAAATTCGAGACAGCTTATTCAAGCAACTTAATGGCTCACCTAAAAACCCTAGGAAAAGAAGAAGCAGATACACCAAAAAAGAGTAGACAGCTGGAAATAATCAAACTCAGCACTGAAAACAAGAAATCAAAAACAAAGAAAACAATTCAAAGAATCAATGAAACCAAGAGCTGGTTCTTTGACAAAATCAACAAGATCGACAAACCCTTAGCCAAGCTAAATAAAAGGCAGAGAGACACCATTCAAATGAACAAATTTCAGAAATGAAAAGGGGGACATAAGTACAGACACTGAGGAAATCCAAACAATCATTAGGACTTACTTCAAAATTCTGTATGCCACAAAATGTGAAAATATAAATGAAATCGCCAATTTTCTTGATCGATTCCACTTATGAAAGCTGAATCAAGACCAGGTAAATCAATAAACTATTCCTATATCCCTCAAGTAAATAGAAGCAGTCTTGAAAATCTCCAATCCAAAAAAAAATCCCAGGACCAGATGGTTTCAGCACAGAATTCTACCAGACATTCAAAGAAGAGCTAACTCCAGTTCTCTTCAAACTATCCCACAAAATAGAAACAGAGGAATACTACCAAACTCATTCTATGAAGCCACAGTCACCTTAGTATCTAAACCTCACAAAGACACAACAAAGAAAGAGAATGTCTGTCCAATCTTCCTTATGGACATTGATGCAAAAATACTCAACAAAATACTTGCAAACCAAATAAAAGACACATCAAGGATATCATCCACTATGACCAAGGAGGCTTCATCCCAGGCATGCAGGGGTGGTTTAGTATATGGAAATCCATCAATGTGATCCATATTAACAAACTGAAAGAAAAAAACCACATGATAATCTCCTTAGATGCTGAAAAACTGTTTGAAAAAATTCAACATCCATTCATGTTTAAAGTATTAGAGAGATCAGGGATACAAGGCACATATGTAATCATAGTAAAGCAATATACAGCAAGGCTATAGACAACATCAACCTAAATGGAGAGAAACTTAAAGCAATCCCACTGAAATCAGGGACAAGGCAAGAATGACCACTCTCTCCATATCTCTTCAACATAGTTCTGGAAATCTTTGCTAGAGCAATAAGACAGTTGAAGGAGATCAAGTGGATACACATTGGAAAGGAAGAAGTCAAAGTATCACTATTTGTAGATGATATGATAGTATACGTGAGTGGCCCCAAAAATTCTACCAGGAAACTCCTATAGCTGATAAACACCTTCAACAAAGTGGCCGGATACAAAATTAGCTCCAGAAAATCAGTAGCCCTCCTGTATACAAAAGACAAAAGGGCTGAGAAAGAAATTAGGGAAACAACACACTTCACAGTAGCCACAAATGACATAAAGTATCTTGGTGTAACCCTAACCAAGCAAGTCAAAGCCTTGTATGAAAAGAATTTCAAGTCCCTGAAGAATGAATTAGAAGAAGATATCAGAAGATGGAAAGATCTCCCATCTTCATGGCTTGGCAGGTTTACCATAGTAAAAATGGCCATCTTACCAAAAGCAATCTACAGAAATTTCCACCAAATTACCAACATGGTTCTTTACAGATGTGGAAAGAAAAATTCTCAACTTCATATGGAATAACAAGAAACCAAGAATTGCTAAAACAATCCTCTACAATAAAAGATCTTCTGGAGGTATCTCCATCCCTGATCTTAAGCTCTACTATAGAGCAACAGTAAAAAAAAAAAAACAACTGCATTTTACTTGCATAGAAACAGAGTGGTGGAATAATGGAATCAAACAGAAAACCCCCCAAAAAACCCACACACTTATGGACTCCTGATCTTTGACAAAGATGCCAAAACCATACAATGGAAAAAAAATAGCATCTTCAACAAATGGTGCCGGTCAAACTGGATGTTTACATGTAGAAAAATTCAAATAGATCCATACTTATCACCCTGCACAAACTAAAGTCCAAGTGGATGAAAGACGTCAACATAAAACCAGACACAGTAAACCGCTTAGAAGAAAAAGTGGGGAAGACCCTAGAACTCATTGGCACAGGAGACAACTTCCAGAACAGGATGGCAACAGCACAGGCTCTAAGAGCAACAATCAATAAATGGAACCTCATGAAACTGAAAAGCTCTGTAATGAGAAGGACATGGTCATCAAAACAAAATGACTGCCTACTGATTGGGAAAGGATCTTTACTAACCCTTTATCTGACAGCTAATATCCAGTATATATAGAGAACAAAAGAAGCTGAAAAGCAAGAAAACAAGTAATCCAATTAAAAAATGGGGAACAAAGCTAAACAGAGAATTCTCTGGAGAGGAATATCAAATGGCAGAGAAACACTTAAAGAGATGTTCAACGTCATTAACCATCAGGAAAATGCAAATCAAAATGACCCTGAGATTTCACCTTACACCCATCAGAATGGCCAAGATCAAAAACTCAAGTGACAAAACATGCTGGAGAGGTTGTGGAGATAGGGAACCCTCCTCCACTGCTGGTGGGAATGTAAACCTATACAACCACTCCGGGAAGCAATCTGGTGCATTCCCAGACAACTAGTAATAGTGCTTCCTCAAGCTCCAGCCATACCACTCCTAGGCATATTCCCAAAGAGGTTCAAATACACAACCAGGAAATTTGCTCAACCATGTTATGTTTGTAGCAGCTTTATTTGTAACAGCCAGAAACTGGAAACAACCCATATGCCCCTCAACTGAAAAATGGATACAGAAATTGTGGTACATCTACACAACAGAGTATTTCTCAGCAATGAAAAAATAAGGAAATCATGAAATTTGCAGATAAATGGTGGGACCTGGAAAGTATCATCCTGAGTGAGCTGTCCCAGAAGCAGAAAGACACACACGGTATATACTCACTCATATAGACATATAATAAAAGATAAACCTACTAAAATCTGTACATCTAAAGAAACTAATCAATAGGGAGGACCCCTGACTAAAATGCTCAATCCTCATCCCAAAAGACAAAGAAGATTGACATCAGAAGAAGAAGAAATCAGGAAATAAGTCAAGAACCTATCACAGAGGGCCTTTGAAAGGCTCTGTCCTGCAGAGTATCAAAGCAGATGCTGAGACTTATGGACAACTGTTGGGCAGAGTTCATGGAATATTATGAAAGAAGTGGGAAATAGTAAGATCTGGAGAGGACAGGAACTCCACAACGAGAGCAACAGAATCAGAAAAGTTGAACACAGGTTTCTTTCCAGAGACTCATACTCCAACCAAGTAGCTTGCATGGAGAAAACTTAGAACCCCTGCACAGATGTAGCCCATGGCAGTTCAGTGTCCAAGTGGGTTCCATAGTAATGGGAAGAGGGACTACTTCTGACATAAACTGATTGGCCTTCTCTTTGATCACCTCGCCCTGAGGAGGGAGCAGCCTTACCAGGCCACAGAAGATGACAATACAGCCACTCCTGATGAGATCTGGTTGACTAAGATCAGAAGGAAGGAGAGGGGGACCTCCCTTATCAGTAGACTTGGGGAGGGTCGTGTGTGAAAAAGAGGGGGAAAGGTGGGATTAGGAGCGGAGGAGGGAGGGCTTTTTAGGGGGGGATACAAAGTAAATAAAGTGTAGTTAATAAAAGTTAAAAAAACAGAGAAATAGAAATAAAATGAGAGGCAATACATGTGTCCCTATAATTCTTCATTCTTGTCACTTTCTCTAGCCCTTAAAATTCTGTAAAAATATATGGCTCAGTGGTTAAGAGTGCTTTATGCTTTTCCAGAGAACCCAAACCTGCTTCCTACCACTCACATCAGATAGCCACAGCTGTGATCTAACTTCAGCTCCAGAGAATCTGATACCTTCTTCTGGACTCCATGAGCATACACATACACAGCGAGAGAGAGAGAGAGAGAGAGAGAGAGAGAGAGAGAGAGAGAGAGAGAGAGAGAGAGGATCTACATAAACATGAACAACCATGGATGCACACACAGCAACTAACACAGGTACATGTTTCCATGCACTAATACACATAAAATCTGCACACAGACACATACTCATGCATGTACACACAGCATCTACACACACTCAAAATAAATCTTTTAGAAAAGGAGTAGTTTGAGATATTCTTTAGTTCTAAAGACAAGACAAATAATTCAATACCAAAAATCTAATTCAAATTGGTTAACTGTCTTCTTTTTTAATGTATCTAATTTATTTTGTGTGTCGTTTGTGTGCAAGTGTGTGTGTGTGTGTGTGTGTGTGTGTGTTTGTGTGTGTGGTGTGTGTTTTGGCATACTTGTGCCACATTGCATATCTGGAAGTCTTAGGACATCTTGGAGGAGTTTTCTCCCTCTACCATGTGGGGCCTGGAGATCAAACTCAGTTTGTCATGCTTGGAAACAAGAGCCTTTAGTTCTCCTGCTGACCTACAGATTTAGTATAAAATCTAAGTTATCACTGTATTCTTTACAGTGAGTCAAAAAACCAATGATAACAAAATTAGGAGATTACTTGAGATCTTACAAAGCTTTATATTCTTTTTTTTATTAGTTAAAGTTTATTCACTTTGTTTCTCAGCTGTAGCCTGCAACCTCCACCTCTCCCAGTCCCACCCTCTCTCCCTTATCAACTCCTACGCCTCTTTCCAAGTCCAAGGGTCATCTGACCCTAGCTTATCTGATCTCTTCTGGACTGGCTGCATTGTCCTCCTCTGTGAACTGGCAAGGCTGCTTCTCCTTCCAGGGGAAGTTGTCAAAGAGCTAGCCACTGAGTTCAAGTCAGAGACACTCCCTGTTCCCCTTACTAGGATACCACCTTGTAGACTGAGCTGCCATGGGCTACATCTGAGCAAGGGTTCTAGGATATATCCATGAATGGTCCTCAGTAGGAGTATCAGTCTCAGAAAAGACCCTTCTGGCCAGATATTTTGGATCTGTGGCTCTCCTTGCAGAGCTCTTGTCCTCTCTAGGTCTTGCTATCTCCCCTTTCTTACCTAAGATTCCCTGCACTCTGCCAAAGTTTGTTTATGAGTCTTATTATCTGCTTTTATACAATAGTTGTTATAGTATTTCAGAGGCCCTTCGTGGAAGGCTCCTGTCCTATTTCCTGTTTTCTCCTTCTTCCAAAGCTTTATATTCTTAGCAAGCCAAAACAGCACTTTTAGAATTCCGTGTTGAGAAAAAAAAAAAAAGCTTTTTATACATAATACATTAATGTATATATTAGGAAATAAGAAAAACAAACTTTGAGATTATTAAAATATTTAATAAGCCTGATATGCTGTATCTCATGCTCATAAATATTATTATTAAGGACTTGAAGCACATAACCGGCCACAGTCAATGTGTTGTAAACCTGTAGTTACAGTACACTTCCTGTTTCTACACTCAGTATTATGCTGATGAGGAACATTTCCCTAAACAATGATTTTTCAAAAATCTGATCTTTAGGTTACTAACAGGTCCACTCTAGGGTGAAAACTGAGATGACTGCAATAGAAACTATCCACAGGTGTGGGGGGACAATAAGACCTTATGTCTGCTTAACATGTTTTATCACACGCATCTCAGTTTTCCACCTTGAATGTACCATAGGATAAACATACTAAAATCTATAGCCCTAAAGAAGCTAAACAACATATTTGTAGAGGACCTAGCTCAGACACACACAGGCTGTGTGACTGCTGATTCAGGCTCTGTGAGCCCTTATGAGTTGATTTCTCATAGGCGAATATAAGCCTGTCTTAGATGATTCTGTGGTCCATGTTCTCCTCACAACCTCCACCCCTCTGGCTCCTACAATCCTTCTTCTGCCTCCATAGTTTCACTGTGTTATGCCTAATGTTTAGCTGTGCGTCTGCTCTCATCAGCTTTGATGATGATTGGGCTAGCAGAATTCCATTAGGAATTGTTTCATTGACTTCGGTCTGAGCTAGGTCATCTACAAATATGTCATGGTTGTTTAATTGTTTTTTGTTTGTTTGTTTTTGTTTTGTTGGAGTCCTAAGAGTGCAAGGTGGGCTGTCTCTGAATCTTCTGCCTGATCTTGATAGCCTTTTTTCTCCTACTCAGTTGCTTCATCCACCCTTGAAATGAGGGTTTTTGTCTAGTCTTATTGTAACTTTTTATGCTTTGTTTAGTTGATATCCCTGGGAAGCATGCTCTTTTTTTTTAAGTGGAGAATGAGTGAATCTTGGGATGAGAGGATGAGAGGAGTTAAGGGGTCACTGGGAGAAGTGGAAACTGTGACCAGGATGCTATGTGTGAGAGAAGAATAAATTCAAAAATTCAGAAAATGAATATAGTGTATATAATATAAGAAATTAGCTAAAAATGAAATGGCCATTTCTATCCTGAGTTAGTTTGGACATTTAAGCCTGACATTTCTACATATGGAACAGGAAGAAGGAATCAGAAATTTCTTTCTTTGAGATAAGTTAGATCTCCATTGAATCTGGCTATACCACCTTTTAAAGTAAACACTTTGGAGCAAGTCATTTCACAGTTCTGTATAATTGCAACATGAAAAGACTCCTATAGGCTCATGCATTGAATGCCTATTGCTCACCTTACTATTTTGGAAGTTTTTGAAATCTTTAGACGCAGGGCCTAGATGGAGGAAGTAGGTTGTTGAGGGCAAAATCTCTCTCTTCCTCTCTCTCTCTCTCTCTCCATTATGAAATAAAGAACTTCTTTCAGTGCACACACGTTTGTTTCCATGCCATTCTATATTCATGAGGACAAACAATCACAAACTAGGTGCTCTTGAATCAAAATAAATGTCGCATGAGTCAAAATAAATATTTCCTCCTTTATGTTGGTTTCACAGGCAATGAAGAAGAAGAAGAAAAAGAAGAAGAAGAAGAAGAAGAAGAAAAAGAAGAAGAAGAAGAAAAAGAAGAAGAAGAAGAAGAAGAAGAAGAAGAAGAAGAAGAAGAAGAAGAAGAAGAAGAAGAAGAAGAAGCTAAACAACAAGGAGGACCCTAGGGAAGAGGCTGAAACCTCACTAAGAACTGCAAGTAGGATAGACATCAGAAGCAGGAGAAGACAAGGAACAAGACAGGAGGCTTCGACAGAGGACATCTCAAAGACACTACCAACCAGGGATTCAAAGGAGACACTGAGACTGATAGCCAGACTTTGGACAGAGTACAGGACACCTTATGGAAGAAGGAAATAGACCTGAAGGAGACAGGAACTCCACAGGGAGAACAACAGAGCCAAAATCCCTGGGCCCAGGTTGGCCAGCAGAGATTGATACTCTGAGCAAGGACCATGCATGAAGAAGACCTAGACCCCTGCTCAGAGGAAGCCCATAGACGGCTCAATTTTCAAGTGAGTTTCCTAGTAAGGGGATCAGGGTTTTTTTTTCTGACATGAACTCAGTGGCCAGCTCTTTGATCACCTCCCCATGGGGTAGGAGTGCAGGCTTGTCTGGCCACAGAAGAAAATGATGCAGCCTGCCTGATGAGACCTTATAGGCTAGGGTTAGATAGAAAGAGAGAAGTCCTTGCCTATCAGTGGATTAGGGAAGGGGCGTAGGAGAAGAGAGAGGGTGGGTGGGACTGTGAGGACATGAGTGAAGCGGCTGCATTGGGGATATAAAGTGAATAAATTGTAATAAATAATAATAATAATAATAATAATAATAATAATAATAATAAAAAGACCATATGTCTTTCCTCACAAACAACAAGGAAACATTAGGACTCACCCCCAGGTCTAGGACAAAGGGAAGGAAGAAAAGAAACATTGGGATGGTGCTGCATTAAGGTGCTGTGACCTCTCACAGACAAACATAAGCCAGCAGAGTACAAAAAGGAGGATGGGGATTCTTTAATTTCGGATCATTGGTCCATTGGCCCAATCCAGTAGATGGCAAAAATACTGGAACAGAATAGTTCAGTCTATAATGTTCAGCTATCTGGGGACAAAGAGGTTATAAAAGTTAAGAGCTGTTTATGGAGAGGCAAACACTTAGCACAGTGATAAGAGATCTGAGGTCTGTTCTGTAGATATTGTTAAAATCTAGATTACGTATTGACCTGACAATGATTGCTCTATAACGAGTATATGCTAGGTCTTCTATTACATGAGAACATGAAAGACTGCATGAAGGCACAAGAAATGTAAAAAAATATGAACATATTACAACTCGATTAGATTTTATGAATGGAGTGGAACAGAAATAACTACCTCTGCCTTGAGAAACCAAAATATTAGAGATGAAAAATATTCAAACTAAGTCATAAACAACAAAATATTTTTCTGGAAAAATTATTGGTAAATCCAGAGAGTGTGTTCCTAGCAGGAAGTGCTATGGATTTATAATCATTAAAATTTAAAGAGGTACACATAGATATTTAAATTGTACAATTCTAATTTATTTTCTAAATCTATGAAAAATTTTAAATATAATTTTGAGTGAATTTAAAATTAGTGATCATAAGGATTATGAGTAACTTTGCTTCAAACCCTAAATCCATTTTTCTTGTTACATCCCATCATCCTCAAAATATAGATTGGACAGAGGCTATCCATAAAAACCTTGTTTTCTACTAAAATGAGGAAAACATGATTTTTTTAAATTTTTAAATTTTTATTAATTATACTTTATTCACTTTGTATCCCCCCATAAGCCCCTTCCCCCTCCCTTCCCAATCCCACCCTCCATCCCGCTTCTTCACACATGCCCCTCCCCAAGTCCACTGAAAGGGGAAGTCTTCTTCTCTTTAATTCTGATCTTAGTCTATCAGATCACATCAGGAGTGGCTGCATTGTCATTTTCTGTGACCTGGTAAGGCTGCTCTTCCCTTACAGGGAAGTGATCAAAGAGCAGGCCAATCAGATTATGTCAGTCAGTCCCTCTTCACATTACTATGGAACCCACTTGGACACTGAACTGTCATGTGCTACATCTGTGCAGGGGTTCTAGGTTATCTCCATGAATAGTCCTTGGTTGGAGTATGAGTCTCTGGGAATTCCCCTGTGTTCAACTTTTCTGGTTCCGTTGTTCTCCTTGTGTGGTTCCAGTCCTCTCCAGCTCTTACTATTTCCCACTTCTTACATAAGATTCCATGGACTCTGCCCAACAGTTGCCCATAAGTCTCAGCGTCTGCTTTGATAGTATGCAGGGGAGAGGCTTTCAGAGGCCCTCTGTGGCAGGTTCCTAGGTTGTTACTTTTTCTTCTTCTTCTGATGTCCAACCTCTTTGCCTTTCAGGATGGGAATTGAGCATTTTAGTCAGGGTCCTCTCTCTTGATGAGTTTCTTTAGATGGACAGATTTTAGTAGGTTTATCCTATGTTATATGTCTACATGAGTGAGTATATACCGTGTGTGTCTTTCTGCTTCTGGGACAGCTCACTCAGGATGATCCTTTCTAGGTCCCACCATTTACCTGCAAATTTCATGATTTCCTTATTTTTCATTGCTGAGTAATAGTCCATTGTGTAGATGTACCACAATTTCTGCATCCATTCTTCAGTTGAGGGGCATCTGGGCTGTTTCCAGCCTCTGGCTATTACAAATAAAACTGCTACAAACATGGTTGAGCAAATGTCCTTATTGTGTACTTGAGCCTCTTTTGGATATATGCCTAGGAGTGGCATGGCTGGATCTTGAGGAAGCACTATGCCTAGTTGTCTGAGAAAGCACCAGATTGATTTCCAGAGTGTTTGTATAGGTTTACATTCCCACCAGCAGTGGAGGAGGGTTCCCCTTTCTCCACAACCTCTCCAGCATGTGTTGTCACTTGAGTTTTTGATCTTGGCCATTCTGATGGGTGTAAGGTGAAATATCAGGGTCGTTTTGATTTTCATTTTCCTGATGGTTATTGACGTTGAGCATTTCTTTAAGTGTTTCTCTGCCATTCAATATTCCTCTACAGAGAGTTCTCTGTTTAGCTCTGTTTCCATTTTTTAATTGGATTACTTGTTTTGCTGCTTTTCAGCTTCTTTAGTTCTCTCTATGTACTGGATATTAGTCCTCTGTCAGATAAAGGGTTGGTGAAGATTCTTTCCCAATCTGTAGGCATTCATTTTGTTTTAATGACGGTGTCCTTTGATTTACAGAAGCTTTTCAGTTTCATGAGGTCCCATTTATTGATTGTTGATCTTAAAGCCTGCACAGTTTGTATTCTGTTCAGAAAGTTGTCTCCTGTGCCAATGAGTTCAAGGTTATTCCCCACTTTTTTTTTTTTCTAACCGATTTAATATGTGTGGTTTTACGTTGAGGTCTTTGATCCACTTGGAGTTTAGTTTTGTGCAGGGTGATAAGTATAGATCTATTTTCATTTTTCTACATTTAGACATCCAGTTAGACCTGCACCATTTGTTGAAGATGCTATCTTCTCTCCATTGTATGGTTTTGGCATCTTTGTCAAGATCAGGAGTCCATAAGTGTGTGGGTTTATTTCTGGGTCCTCTGTTCGGTTCCATTGCTTCACCATTCTGTTTCTATGCCAGTACCGTGCTGTTTTTATAACTGTTGCTCTATAGTACAGCTTAAGATCAAGGATGGAGATACCTCCAGAAGATATTATTGTAGAGGATTGTTTTAGCAATTCTGGGTTACTTGTTATTCCATATGAAGTTGAGAAGTTTTCTTCCAAGGTCTGTAAAAATTGTGTTGGTAATTTGATGGGAATTGCATTGAATCTGTAGATTGCTTTTGGTAAGATATTTATTATGTTAATCCTGCCAAGCCATGAGCATTGGAGATCTTTCCATCTTCTGATATCTACTTCTAATTCTTTCTTAAGAGACTGGAAATTTTTTTCATACAAGTCTTTGATTTACTTGGTTAGGGTTACTCTTAGGTACTTTATGTAATTTGTGGCTATCATGAAGGGTGTTGTTTCCCTAATTTCTTTCTCACTCCTTTGTCTTTTGTATACAGGAGTGTACTGATTTTTTGAGTTAATTTTGTATACAGCCACTTTGCTGAAGATGTATATCAGCTGTAGGAGTTATCTGGTAGAGTTTTTCGGGTCACTCACGTGTACTATCATCTGCAAATAGTGATACTTTGACTTCTTCCTTTCCAATTTGTATCCCCTTGATCTCTTTCAACTGCCTTATTGCTCTAGCAAGGACTTCCAGAACTATGTTTAAGAGATATGGAGAGAGTGGGCAGCCTTGTCTTGTCCCTGATTTCAGTGGGATTGCTTTAAGTTTGTCTCCGTTCAGGTTGATGTTGGCTATAGGTTTGCTGTATATCGCCTCTACTATGTTTAGATATGTGCCTTTTATCCCTGATCTCGAAAATAATTTAAACATGAATGCATGTTGGATTTTGTCAAATGCTTTTTCAGCATCTAAGGAGATTATCATGTGGCTTTTTTCTTTCAGTTTGTTAATATGGTGGACCATATTGATGGATTTCCATATATTGAACCACCCCTGCATACCTGGGGTGAAGCCTACTTGGTCATAGTGGATGATATCTTTGATGTGTTCTTGTATTGGGTTTGCAAGTATTTTGTTGAGTATTGTTGCATCAATGTTCATAAAGGAGATTGACTTTAAATTCTCTTTGTTGGATCTTTGTGTGGTTTAGGTACCAAGGTGACTGTGGCTTCATATAATAAGTTTTTTAATGTTCTTTCTTTTTCTATTTTGTGGAATAGTTTGAAAAGAACCGGAGTTAGCTCTTCTTTGAAGGTCTGGTTGAATTCTGCACTGAATCCATCTGTTCCTGTGCTTTTTTTGGATGGGAGACTTTCGATGGCCACTTCCATTTCCTTGGGGGACATAGGAATATTTGATTGATTTACCTGGGCCTGATTCAGCTTTGGTAAGTCTAATTGATCAAGAAAATTGTCGATTTCATTTAGATTTTCAAATTCTGTGGCATATAGACTTTTGAAGTAAGTCCTAATGATTGTTTGGATTTCCTCAGTGTCTGTAGTTATGTCCCTCTTTTCATTTCTGATTTTGTTGATTTTGATGGTGTCTCTCTGCCTTTTAGTTAGCTTGGCTAAGCTTTTGTCTATCTTGTTGATTTTCTCAAAGAACCAGCTTTTGGTTTCATTCATTCTTTGAATTGTTTTATTTGTTTCTAATTGATTTATTTCAACCTTGATTTTGATTATTTCCAGCTGTCTACTCCTTTTTGGTGTGTCTGCTTCTTGTTTTTCTAGGGTTTTTAAGTGTGCCATTAAATTCCTTGAGGGAAACATGATTTTTGTCACAATGTCTTTGTGCATGCTTTCTAAAACTGTGCCTACTCAGGTAATATAAATCCTGCTAAAAAGTAGAATACTAATCAGTCCAAATATCCCCACTAGCAGATAATTATATAGTAGAGAGATATAACTTCAGTTGTATTAGATGATAAATAATAGAGAAAACTATATAGTTTTCACAAATAGTTCATGTAAGTCTTGAGTGCACATTTTCATAGAAACTTAATCCTTTGTTTGCTGTCTTGCCCAGCACTTTTCTCCAATTAATTTCAAAACAAGATTTACACTAAAAGGCTTCAAGGCACTACTTAACTTTGGGTGGCATTTAGAAATTCCATCCCCTACTCTGCCTTATTATGATCAGATCAAACTGTGAAGGAACCTTTCTGGATTATTGAGCATAATAAAGAAAAAATGCCTGTGGGGATAAAAGTTTATTCTCAAAGAGTCTTTATTTTATCCTATTTGATCATTCTCAGATTAATGCACAAAAGAAATTTTTAATGCTTTTCAATAAGGATCATTTCTAAGAAAATTTGCTTCCAATGATCCTTCAAAGACACTTATATTATAGCTTTATTTGCATAGGAAATATTGTTTTGTCTAGACATCCTTTGTCTGGTGCCTCCCTTTACCCCATCAGTGAGACCTTTTTCTTTCGTATTGGGTTAAGCATTACCTATTTGACTTGCTTCCCTGCCCACTGTGTGCCTTCACATTTCCTCCTGCCATAGCATTACCAGTGAGAATCTCAAGAGAACACTATACAATGACTGTAGAGGAATTTTAATTAAGCAACATGGCTGCTCTGGCCAAAGACCACATCCAAAGACCTTCTTGGTCTATGTGATTTGACTGGAATGCAGATACACTCTAAATTTCAGTATGTTCTGGCTGTAAAACTGACATTCACTTAGTAAACATCTTTAATCCCAAACAATAAATGTAAGGTTAGTTTATAGGAGGAAGCAGCCAAATTTGTTTGTGATATCTAATTGAAAGGTAGACAAAGTGATAAATCAGAAAAAAATGACAAAATGAATCAGAGATAAGATACCTACAACTCTCACAAGAGCAGGACAGGAAGGAGAAGCTACTTAAAAGCAGTGAAGGGAGAAGAGAAGAGAAGAGAAGAGAAGAGAAGAGAAGAGAAGAGAAGAGAAGAGAAGAGAAGAGAAGAGAAGAGAAGAGGAAAGAAAAGGAGGGGAGGGGAGAAGAGAAGAGAAGAGAAGAGAAGAGAAGAGAAGAGAAGAGAAGAGAAGAGAAGAGAAGAGAAGAAAAGAAAAAAAAGGAAAAGAAAAGAGAAGATTTTACTGAGTTTCTTACTAAACCAGTTTTACAGAGACAGGTTGCAGAGAGAACAAGCTGGACAAGAGTGATGAAAGAATAAGCCAGAGAAGGAGGAAAAGTCAGAAGAATTACTTTGAAGCAGGAGGGTAATTCAGTCAGAAGTCAAGAGAAGCCAATTTCAATCAGTCAGCTTGGAGAAAAGTTTAGGTCCGAACAGCTGAGTTGATCCAGACAGAGAGAGGTCAAAAAGCAATAGAAAGGCTTGGGAATCCTTCTTATTTTATCCCCTCATCTGAGGAAATAAAAACATTTACAACTGATATCTCTGACTCCTTTTCTATTCTGTGACTATCACTTCCAGCATTTTCCTGTAGTTTCAGAATAAATTAATATAAGATCAAATGAATAGGTATTATCATGAATGTTAGCCATTTAAAGAAATATTGAGCTTATTTTTCAAGTAATAATTTCATGGTCAAAATCTTATCACCAAAATATTCAATACTAATACACCACAGGAAGAAGCTACAGACTTGTTGTCAGTCAAAAATGTTTCAAAGACCAACATAAGAATTGCCTCCAACCAAGGGATAGCCCCCTCTAATGGATTGAGATTCTCCTTCAAATAGATTTCTACCCTAATTCTCATAGCAAGTCTGACTACATTCTGACCACCTCCACAGCTTGCATCTTACAAATACTAGTACAAATCTAAAATGAATAGTTCTTACTTATTTTTTATTAAAGTTACATTTATAAAATACATTTATTAGAGTTCTTTAGTAACCAATAAAGTATTAGCATTTCTCTACTGAACTGTTCAAGCACAGACGAAGCTCAAAATCACTCGTACACAAAGATAGCCTTGAATTGTCAATCTTCCAACTTCTATCTCCAAAATACTAGGAGTTCATAAAGCACTGAGTACCAAACCCAGGGCTTTTTCATACTAGGTAAACTCTCTATAAACTGAGCTATAACCCATCTCTTCTCCTGTCAATAGAAATAAAAGAGCCAATCAAAATGTATGAGATAATTGAGTATGGTGACAGTTACAATTCCAGCCCTTGGGAAGCAAAATTGAGAAAATCTTAAGTTCAAGTCCATTCTGGATTAATAAATTAAGGGTCTGAAAGAAAAAACAATAATAGGTATACTGAAGAAATAACAGTTCAATGGTGAGTATGCTGGGACTCCCTGTATGATGGTCTTCAAAATTCACATAAAGTTTTATTTTCCAAGAAAGTTACTCTTTTTAGAGATAAAGTCTTTAAAGACAATAGTAAATGAAGTAACTTAGTTGATCCAGATTCTTACAATATGAAGTATCCTTGAATGAAACATTTAGGACATAGGAAAAAAGATGGCATGCAGACACTTTTTAAATTGATCATTTTACAACCAAGGAAAGAAATAGTTAATTCCACGGTCATGATCTCAGACTTTTCCCAGAACATGAGAAAATGAACTATGATTGGGCCATCCAAAACTGCTATACTTTGTTAAAATAGCCTAAAGAACTAAAAATTATCTGTGCAGAAAGTTAAAAAAAAAAACTGAAAAAATTCTGAGGACTTGAGGATTGGCTCAGTGGTTAAGAGCACTTGCTGCTCTTGAAAATGATCCAGGTTCTGTTCCCAGCATCTACATAGCAGGACACGACCATCTATAACTCAGGTTCAAGGAGATTTAGTGCCCTCTTCTGGCTTCTGCCAGCACCAGTCATGCAAATGGTACATAAAGAAACATGCAGACAAATCACTCCCATGTATAAAATAAATATGAATTTCATAAAAAGAAGATTTTCTAAAACTAACATACAAGTTTTGGATATAGGCTTCAGCATAAGACCTATGCATAGAAATCTGTTTCTATCAACTACAACCAAATGGAAGTCAAAATTAAAAGCAGTACAATGCATATCAAAAAGAATAAAACACAGCTTGGCATGGCAGTCCACGCCTATAATCCAGGAATGGAAAAGCTGAAGTATAAAAAAAATTACCAATTCATGATCAGCAAAACCAGCACAGTCAGACCATGTCTCAAAAAAACAGCCGGCAGAGCCTTATCTCCTAAAAACTGTGGGAGTCACGAACCCAGAACAGATGTGTGACATAGTTCCAGCAAAGCTGAGCTGAATGTACCTTTTACTGTCATTCTATCTCTAACTTTTGAGTTTTGGTCTCCGTGTGTTGCATCCTTGGGGACTTTCTGCATGATTCATTTTATGTCTCTTTAAGAAAAAATATGATTGTCTTTTTAGGACAATCCTAAAGTTACCTTTATCTGTCCAGTACTTTGAAGTCTTTCTTGTGGAGACTTTAAGATTATTAAGCACAGATAAGCAGATAGATAAGGCCATTTTTCCTTATCTTCTTGGGTTATTTGCCCCTGAACAAATTCAAACAGTGTACTTGATGCAGGGTAAAGAGAGACCCTCCGACTGGCCAGGAGAATAGGTTACAGATTCAAGGCACATTTTATGTTATTAGAAGCTTAGTGCTCTCTGAAAATATAGTTTAAATATAGGAGGCCATACAGGATACATCGCTGGAGGAATAGAACACAGTAATTAAGGTTGATTAACTAAAATAAACTTTTCCTACTTTAAAGCGAAGATGATGAAACATACAGTAAAAGAAGTTAGGTATTAGTATTTGCAAGACCAGTTCAGATCATTTCTGTTTATCTGGAGGGCTTTAAAACTGCAAAGACTGCCAAACTCAAAACAGGCTGCATTATAATAAATGTGTTTGCTTTGAAGAAGTTACTTTTTAGATTCTTTAAACTGGAGTTAACTGGAGTTAAAAGGCTGATAATAACAACAAAATCTATTTTATTTGTATTTTCTAATGGTGACTGAACTTGGAACCTTGGACACAATGAAAAATCAAAAAAATAATCTGTACTCATTTGGTAATAATTAGTCTTTCTTTGTTCTGTAAAATCTGCATAAATAAATAAACACCTGGTGGCTAGTCAGTCAGAGCTATGAGATTCCCTTGATCATTGTCTAACTCACTTTTCCTTCTACTCTTCAGACTCCTTACTTCCTCTGCAGGCTGCCCTGTCAACGAGGACCAACTATATGGCCATCCAGGGAAGGACCGAATAAAGAACAACAAAACAAATATCACATGTCCTAGAATGTGATAATTATGTCCAGGCTACATGTGTCAAAAATTATTCAAATGACAAAGACAATGGAAAGCACAAAGAAATCAGAGTTGAACATGTTAACTAGAAGACTGATAATCTTAAAAATTCAATATTCACCAAATTGATTTATAGCTTTAACATAACACAATAAAAACTGAAAATAATTATAATTATTGACAAACTAATTAAAAAATGAGTGTGGAAAAACAAAGAACTAAAATGGTTAAAAAAATCTTGCAGAAAAATTTTTTGTACCATGTAGAAATTAATTTGAAAACTTAATGCAGATTGACAGTGATGAAAATGGTGTGGTTTTCAAATGTTGTGGCATTTGGGCTTTTATTATTTGGATTTCCTCAGTGTCTGTAGTTATGTCTCCCTTTTCATTTCTGATTTTGCTGATTTGTAGAGTCCCTGCCTTTTACTTAATTTGACTAAGGGTTTGTATATCTTGTTGATTTTCTGAAAGAGCCAGGTCTTGGTCTCACTGATTCTTTGTATTGTTTTCTTTGTTTCTAAATCAATGATTTCAGCTCTGAATTTTTTTCAAACAGTCTACTACTCTTGGATGTGACTGTGTCTTTTTTCCCCTGAGGGCTTTTAGGTGTGCCCTCAGTTGCTTGTATGCTGTCTCAAGCTTCTTCTCAAACTTCTTTCTGGAGGTACTTAGTGCTATGAGCTTTTCTCTCAGCACTGCATTCATTATGTCCCATATGTTTGGGTAAGTTGTGCCTTCATTTTCATTGAATTTTAGGAAATCTCTAATTTCTTCTTTCATTTCATCCCTGACCAAGCTGTCACTGAGTAGAGAATTGTTTAGTTTCCATGTGCATGTAGGATTTTTGTTATTTCTGATGTTGAGGTCTAGTTTTAGTCCATGGTGGTCTGAAAAGATACAAGGGATTATTTGGATCTTTGTGTATCTGTTGATGCTTCCTTTGTGACTGAATATATGGTCAATTTTTGAGAAGGTTCCATGAGGTGCTGAAAAGAATGTATACTCTTTTGAGTTTCAGTGAAAGTTCTGTAGACCTCTATTAGGCCCATTTGATTTAGGAACTCTGTGTCATTATTTCCCTATATACCTTCAGTCTAGATGATCTGTCCCTTGGTGAGAATGGAGTATTGAAGTCTCCCACTATCAGGGTGTTGAGATCAATATGTAATTTAAGATTTTATAATGTTTCATTTACAAATGTAAGTGGTCTTGTATTTGGGGCACAGATGTTCAGAATTGTGATGTCCTCCTGGTGGATTTTTCCTTTGATGAGAATGAAGTGCCACTTCTCATCTTTTTTGATTAATTTGGATTGAAAGTATATTTTAATACATATTAGGATAACAACCCCAGCTTATATTCTGGATACATTTGGTTGAAAAACATTTTTCCAGCCTGTTACTCTGAGGTAGTGTTGATCTTTGTTAAAGAGTTCTGTTTCTTGAATGCAGGAGAAGGTTGGATGCTGTTTACAAAAGCATTCTGTTAGTCTGTGGTTTGTTGTTTTTTTTTTTTTTTTTGGAGACATAAGTTCGTTGATGGTGATAGAAAATAGTGACCAATGAATGTTATTTCCTTTTATTGTGGAGTTGGTGGTGTTACTGTTTTTGTGTTTTAAGGCTTGTTTTCCTTTATTGTTTTGCTGTGAAGTTGTCTATATCCTGTATTTTCTTGGGCGTAGTTGTTTTTGTTGGATTGGAGTTTTCCTTGTAGTATCTTCTGTAGGGCTGGGTTGCTGTGTAGATACTGTATAAGTTAATTTTTGCAATGGAATATTTTGTTTTTTCCATCAATGTTGATTGAAAGCTTTGCTGGGTATATCAGTCTGGGTAGGAATCTGTGGTCTCTTAGAATCTGCATAATCTCTGCCCAGGGTCTTCTGGCTTTCATAGTTTCTGTTGAGAAGTCTGGTGTGATTCTTATAGTTCTGCCTTTATATGGTACTTAGACTTTATCCTTTGCTGCTTTTAATATTTTTCCTTGGTTCTGTAGAGTTAGTGTTTTGACTATTATGTGAATTGAGTTTATTTTCTGGTCTAGTCTATTTGATGTTGTGTAGGCCTTTTCTAGGTTTATGGACATTTCTTTCTTTAAGTTAGGGAACTTTTTTTCTATGAATTTCTTAAAAATATTTTCTGGCCCTTGGAGCCTGGAATCTTCTTTGTTGTCTATTCCTATTATTGCCTGATTTTGTCTTTCCATGGCATCCTTGATTTCTTAGATGCTTGTGGTTAGAACTTTTCCAGTTTTACTTTTTCTTTGAGAGACGTATCAATTTCTGCAAGAGAATCTTCAGCACCTGAGATTCTCTCTTCCATCTCTTGTATTCTGTTGGTGATGCTCACCTTTGTGCTTCCTGATCTTTTCTCTATGTTCTCCAGCTGCAGGATTTTTTCTGTTTGTTTTTTCTTTATTGATTCTAATTCTGTTTCCATTTCTTGCACCATTTCCTTCATCTGTTTGAATGTGGATTTCTGTCTTTCCATGATAGCCTCTATTTTTTTTTGTTTGTTTTTCGATTCCTCTCTATATGCCACTACAAGCACCTTTACTTGTGCTTCTATTTGTTTGGCTGTATTTGCCTGTATTTCTTTGAGAGCTTTGTTTGTTTCTTATTTATGTGCCATTGGCCTCCCCACCCCTCAAGCGAGGAGCAGTCCTGTTTGGCCACAAAGGAGGGCTTTGCAGCCAGTCCTGAAGATACCTGATAAAACAGGATCAGATGAATGTGGAGGAGGTCCCCCCCTATCAGTGGACTTGGAAAGGGGCACGGTGGAGATGAGGGAGTGAGGGAGGGACTGGGAGGGAATGAGGGATCGGGACACAGTTGGGATACAGAGTTAATTAAATGTAACTGATAAGGGAAAAATTAAAAAAATAAAAATTAAAAAAATATATCTGAATAAGCCTAGAATTGAGAACATTTTCCTGTATTCCCAATGAATTAAATCGTCCATTAATTTTAGGAGTTACTGGTGAAGCCTTGATGTCCAGATTTTTGACAGGATATGTTCTTATGCTGACTTCTTGACATCTGATTATTTGAAATCTTTGTTGTTTGTTCCTGGAGTCTGTACTTCAGATTGGTTCCATCTTTCTCCAGTGTCTATAGTATTCTTCAGGAAGACGAGAGTGGCCCACCATATGAGAGTGGATGCTGGTGTTTCAGCTGTAGTTAAGGGAGGAAGTTCACAGGGTCAGGTGCACAAGTAAGGGAGGGTGAAACCCACTGATGTGAGTGGAAGTGTGCCTTGAAGGACAGGATGCTAAACAGACCCAAATCTGTAGATGCCTGGACTGTGGAGAGCACACACAGGAGGAGGTGTGGGTGTTGGTGCTGTTCACAGATACAATGCACATGGGCAGGTGCCCTGAATACCTCAGTGATTTATAGGCCTGTTTAATAGTCCTACTGGTATTCAGATGAGTCTGGCCTCCGGGAATTGTTTGCCTGAACTCCCATGTTAGGCCCATAGAATAGAGGCTTCAGTGTGGAGAATGCTGTCCCAAGAAGACACATGTCAACAGTGGGGGTGTGGGTGGAAGGGATCTGATATCTGGCTTCTATCGTAGAGGGACCCTGGATCTGGGGCTCTGCATTCACTCACTTGAAGGCACACTCACTAATTCAGGCCTAATCAGAAAGCACAGGGGTTCCCCCTGTTCTCTCCTCTCAGATTTGGGTCTGTTGAGTCTGAGAGTGCAGCAGATCTGTCAGCTCGGTGGTGTCCACTGTTTGTCCACTGGTCGGGGAGACCCTTACTTGTTGTAGCCACTTCTGTTGTCTCAGTCACAAAGCACGGAGGTTCCTGGAAGGCTAGCTTCCACCATTCCACCTCTGCTGAAGACCAGGGAGGCCCACACACTGCCTGCTTTGCAGCAGAATTGGGAGGCTGTTACAGTCTTCTGCAATGGGAGTCTGTATAGCCTGTACAACTGACTGCAGAATTGGGTGGCACATACAGCCACCTGCCACCACAGGCTCCCAAACTTTGAAATTGATGAGTGCAGGAGAAACTGAAGACATAACATCAACATTGAGGCTTCCTGAACAAGAGGGGACAACCCTTGAGCACAGACAGTTTGGATCAAGTCACACATGGTTGTCTCCAGGGACTGAGAGTGGTGAATATTCAATCCCTGCACTTCTTGTCCCAAGCAGAGGCCTCTCCTCTTGTCAGAGGAAGTATTAGTTCCCCCAAGCAGATGCCTCCAAGTGGCTGATAACCCATAGGTGGCTACCCCAATTATGGGTCTCCCTGCCTGGAAGCCAAACAGTGGACACCACTGAGCTGACAGATCTCCCACAATCTCATTTGCCCATACAGGCCCAAATCTGAGAGTAGAGAACTGGGGGAACCCCTGTGATTTCTCATTATGCCTTCAAGAGAGTGAGTGTGCCTTCAAGTGAGTGCATGCAGAGCCCTAGACCCAAGGTCTATGTACACTAGAAGCCAGACATGGGATCCCTCCCAACCACACTGACACTGTGGGCAACACAGAGATCCTTGGGACAGCATTCTCACCATTGAAGCCTCTGTACTGTGGGTCTATCAGTGGAGTCCAGGCAAACAATTCCTTGAGCCCAGTCAGATCTGAATACCAGGAGGACAATAAGACAGGCCTGTAGGCCATTGAGGTATTCAGAATACCTGCCCATATGTGTTGAGCCTGTGAGCAGTGCCAGCACATGCACCCCCTCCTGCACTAAAGCTCCACCCTTACAGGCATCTACCCACCCTAAAACCCTGTTCTTCAGGGCACATTTCCATGCACATACCTGCACTTGCACACATGCACCTGCAACAATCTTCCCTTAGCTATAGCTGAAACATCACCATCCACTATTAAAAGGTGAACCTCTCTCATCTTCCTGAGTGATACTACAGACATCAGGAACATATGAACCCAGTCTGAAGTACAGACTCCAGGAACAAACAGGCAAGGTGCCAGATAAGCAGATGGCTACAGGCCAGTATAAGAACACATCCAACAAATATGATGACATCATGGCTTCAACAGGAACACCAAAAGTCAAAGGATATGCTAATTGATCAGAAATACAGGAAAATGATCTCAAATTTATCCTTATCTAGTTATTAGAGGCACATAAAGAGGAAAAGAATGAAGCTCTCAAAGAAATACAGGAAAATATAGCCAAACAAGGAGTGGCACATGTAGCAGTATATACAAAGCATTAAACACCAACAACAAAAAAATAGAGGCCATCTTGGAAAGACAGGAATCCACATTCACACACATGAAGGAAATGGTGAAGACATGAAAACAGAATTAGAATCAATAAAGAAAACACAAACAGAGAAAACCCTGCATCTGGAGAACATAGAGAAAAGATCAGGAAGCACAAAGGTGAACATCACCAACAGAATATAAGAGATGGAAGAGAGACCCTCAGGTGCTGAAGATACACTTGCAGAAATTGATAGATCTTTCAAAGAAAAAGTAAAATCGGAAAAGTTTCAAACACAAAAGAGACAAGAAAACAAGGATGCCATGAAAAGACAAAATCTAAGAAAAATAGGAGTAGATGAAAAAGAAGATTCCAGGCTCCAAGGTCCAGAAAACATTTTCAAGAAAATCATAGAAGAAATTTTTCCTAACTTAAGAAAGAGGTGTCCATAAACATACAGAAGGTCTACAGAACAACAAATAGACGAGAGCAGAAAAGAAACTCCTCATGTCATATAATAGTCAAAACACTAAATCTACAGAACAAAGAATGAGCACAGTGTTCATCCTTACACATATTGTGAACATACATGACACAGATGTAACATATATTACATACAAGTAACATACATGACATAAGATGAACATACACACAGATATGTCACCACTCTATTAATTACAGATCTGTGTGCTCCTCACATACACAAAATACATGCACACACACACACACACACACACACACACACACACACATATATGAACAGGTTCCCACAGATGTTGGTTAGTGGGATTATACTCATCGTAAATCAGTGATCATCACTTTGGTGTTCTGGATGGTGACATGGCAACAGTCCTGAAATTGAAGAAAAGTAAATAGAGTCAAAGCATGGAAAAGTCCTGTTTTGAAACAACTTATACTTCTAATTTTATACCAAAGAATGGCTCTTCTGACCTAGTCTAGACCATGTAACTTTGGTAGAAGGAGAATCTTGAACTTATCCTCCTGCCATTTGCTCCCAATGCTGTGCCATCATGGCATATTTCAGGAATGATGCAAGTTGAATCCAGGACCTTCTGCTTGAAACACAAGCTCTTCCCCAACTGAGCCATGTCCCCAGAGATAAGCCTAGAATATGAGATCCTCTCTGAAGGTCAGTAGTTCGTAGCTTAGAGGTGAGATTATGAGGTCAGTGAGATACATGGACAAAGGTCTGGGACCCAGTACTCCTTATAGACAGAGTCAGTGTCTACCCATTTATCTTTGGACATGTTTTCCAGAGCCTGTTGCCAAAAATATGTTTATTAAAAGGAACCAGTAATCTTGGAGCTGTGAAGATAACCATATAGTAGTCCTTGAGGGTATTCATATGTAAAACAAAGTTACAAAAATTAATCAATATGACCCCAGAATCTTAAACCTCATTGGATCTCTATGGCTTCATCTCTAGACCTTTTATACTTTATGAGGCAGGTTCTTGTCCTTTCACTATGTTGCTTCATTTCCTATAAATATAAACTCTGTGGAAGGGCCCAGGCTGATACCAAGTGCCAAAATTTCATTGATTTGAGGCTGACCTGACATGAAGATCAATCTGATCATACTGAGTGTGATATCACTAAACACAACATGGGAGATGAAACCACCTCCCTAGGCAGGTGAGAATCCTAATACCTAGGCAGAATCCCAGGATAAAAGATGCTTAATTTATCTATCTTACATGGCCTTTCCTTTATAGAGATGTCTAACTGAAACTTAGTAACTGATACTGGTGAAGAACAAGGTAACATGTAATAAGCATTGCTTAAACTAATGGATTCCATACTCTCTCTGTTACTTCTTTTCCCCATGATACTGGAGATAGAATCCAGGGTCTCACTCATGCTGACCTCACATTCTGACCCTGATGTACACCCCAGTCTTCCTTCCATTTTTCTCTCAAGAACCCTGGAAAGTACGTTATATTAAAATCAACAGCTATGAGATAAAACGATCAGTAAGGGTCAATACCCTCATAGAACATAAATGACCAGGTTGTAAATGAGAGAAAACTTATCTTCACTGCCCACTGATTTCTAATTACATAGTTATTATGGTTGTTTAGGAATGTGACCAATGATGCTGAACTTCCAAGTAGATCAGAAAAGATGAGAAACCTTATCAGCTCTATGTCCTGGCTCAGACCAAGGTCTTGATCCATTGTACAAAGATACATATGCTGAAGAGAGGAGTGTCCTCTCTATGAGGATGGAACCCCCTCATGGAGCAGCAGGAAATTTCATTTATCCCAGTAGGTGTCAGTGAGAAAATTCCAATTCTGAAATAAAAAAGCAGACTCAGTAACCTAGATATGCCCCTAGGTGTCTTCCCTCTCTTCTGTCCACCTTTTTCTCATCTTTTCTTCCTTCTTTAATTTTTGTTTTCTGTTTCCTATCCTTTCTTGGATCTCTCTCCCTTTTACATTTTACTCTCTCTTCTCACCACTCCTCCTGCCTCTTTTCTCTGCACAAGTCTTCTTTTAGAACATTTTTAGAACCTGTGAACCTCCTTGTACTTCAATTCAAAGCCATCACTGTCATCTTTATCCTTCTCCTAGACATTGTCCTCCTGGTGCTATTCCTAATCATTATACTCTTCTTCCTCTTTCTTTTTTCCTTTCTCCTTTACTCGTTCTTCTTTCTTTTTTCATTTTCTTTTTTCTGCTATTTCTCATTCTCATTCTTCTACTCTTGCCTTTGTATGTCTATGTCCCCCTCTGTCTATCTCTCTCTCATTCTGAATATCGTTATTTCACCTTAACTACAGTGGGCAGAGTGATTCAACAGTAGAAATGAGTAGGAAGAAGAACCAAGTAAAGTATTAGTTCTATTTAGATCAATAATGCGAGGAACAAGGGACAAAAATGCTAAATTCAGAGTCTTCTTATCACTGTGGGAAAACTTCCAGGGTATGTGTATATATATGTGTGTGTGTATATATATATATATATATATATATATATATATATATATATATATATATATATATATATGTGTGTGTGTGTGTGTGTGTGTGTGTTTGTGTGTGTGTGTGTGTATGTGTGTGTGTGTGTGTATTTTTTACCAAGGAAAACAGGATAATTTAATGCTTTTACA